>JAMZAV010013178.1:0-16816 GCA_024449915.1 Sweltsa coloradensis | reverse complement strand
TTTTAAAGTAACCGAACCTTTTTTTTTTTACGTTCGAATGAAATTATTCTCCGATAAATAAATTAGTTAAATAATACAATTCCGAAAAATTAAAAACTTACCATTTTTTTAGTTTATTTTTTTTGGGGGGGCATTTGACATGTTAATTGTAATTAATTTATTATTTATTTTGTGTTTTAAAAATTAAAAATTAATTGGGATGAGCGAAGCGAAAATTTCAATTTCAACTGACCCCACCCAACAATTTAGCTCGGGTGTTTTTTTTTTTTTTTTTTTTTTTTGTTTTTTTGTCTTTTGTTAACTCTCTCCCAGGCAAACGGCAACCCGATCTTGATAAAATTGACGGACCTTTCGAAATCTCTGAACTTAGAGGTGTATTGTTTTTGGGTACAATCAAAGAAATATTTCTCATAAATATCGTATTTTTAATTTTTTTCGATTTTAGGCGATATTTGTGACATTTGAGTTAATTCTGACCAAAGAGGGGCTACAACTTTTCATATTATACATGGCTTAAAGTTTTTGGTGTTAGTCCTTTTACAAGAATAAGTTGAAAAAGTTAACCAGAATCCATAGAAATAAAGCTTTAATAAAATTTTTTTGATTTTTTGGCGATTTTTTCGTGCCATTTGGGCCAATTCTGACCAAACTGGGGGGCTACAACGTTCATATTACACATGGACATTAAGGTTAGGGTATGTAGTACCTTTTAAAAAAAAAAATTTTTAATTTAGCCAAAATCTATAGAAATAAAGCTTTTAATATAAGTTTTTTACGGAAAATAATACCAATTTGACGGAAACAAAAAAAACTTGACAACAATCCTAAAATCGTAGGCAAAAAACAAAAACTTGAAAAAGTAAAGATTCCCATGCAAACTAAACTTTTTAAAAAAAAGCTCATCCATAAAACGCGGGGGGACTTTAGCGTTTTCCTATTTAAATTTAATTTTAAAAATATAGCATGGAAGCCCAAAAATTTTTTAAAAAAGTGTTTTAAGTTCATCTTATCTGTGCAATTTTTTTTTTAAATACCGACCATTTTTTGCCCTCCGACGTTGTTATGTAAGGTAGGCCTACTTACTTGTCGGTATATAAGGGTATTAGGTTTTTCTTGGGAAAAAAGGGAAAGACTTTTTATCTCCTTTTTAATTAAAAAATTTTTGATAAGAACATCGCTTATAAAGAAAAAAGGTTGTCAAAGAAAATTAGCATGCACGGGGGGGCGTAAACAGGGGCCAGGCCCCACCTACATTGGGTTTCATAAAAACTAAGCGCTTTTGTCGTCATTGGTTCAAGTACAATGCCCCTTGCCTTTGGTTAATTATATTTTTTTTTTGTCAAGCTTAAACTTACAATATTGAACATTAAATTTTTTCTTCCATTAAAAAAGATGTTTTAAGTATAAAAGGTAATTGGTGAGCGTAGCGGCGAAACGAAAACTTCAATTTCACGACCCCCAAAAAAATTTGCCCAATTTTTTTTTTTTTTTTGGTTTTTTTGTATTTTGTCTGTTTGTTAGCAGGATTCCGGGGAAACGGCATAAGCGATCTTTATAAATTTTGAGGGACCTTTGTTTTTTCTGAAATTGAGGGGATTGCTTTTGGGACAACGAAGAAAAATTTTTCATGAATATCGTCTTTTCATTTTTTTCGATTTTTAGTGCGATATTTTTGTCACATTTTTGGGCCCATTTTGACCAAAGGTGGGGATAAAACGTTTATTTCCTGGACATTAAATTATGGTGATGTGACCTTTTTTAAAAAAAAATTGAAAAAATTAATAAACTATAGAAAAATGGTTTTAATATTATTTTTTTAATTTTTTATGCGTTTATTTTCATCACTTTTGGGGGCCGATTCTGCCCAAACGGGTAGGGCTACAACGTTAAATTTTACAGGGGCTTTAAAGGTTGGGGTTGATGTTTTTCCCTTTTGAAAGAAAAAGTTAAAAAAGTTAATGGGAATCTATAAAAATAATGGTTTTAATATTATTTTTAAATTTTTTAGTGCGAAATTTTTCTTTCACAGGGGGCCCGATTCTGCCCAAAAACGGGGGGGGTACAAAACTTTTCCCCGATTCACTGGACATTAAGGTTATGGTGATGTGGACCTTTTGAAAAAAAATGGGAAAAAGAGTTAGTCAGAATCCACAGAAAAAAAAGGTTTTTTAATATGATTTTTTTTGGGTTTTTAATACAAAAAAACAAGTAAAAATAAAAAACTTGACAAAAAATCCCCTACAATCCATTCAAAAAGCATTTTGGGGAAAAAGGGAAAAAAAAAACAAAACGCAAAAAACGCAAACAAAAAATTCCCAAAAAAAAACGCTCACCATAAAACCGCGGCGGGACTTTAGCTTTTCCCCTGTATTATAAAAAGGAAAAATCATTAATTTTTACTTAAATTGTAAATCATTGTTGGGGAAAACGGGGTTTTGGCTGTTTTCTTTATATTTTTTTGTTTACAAGTTTGAAAAACTCCTGTCCCCGTGACTGCTGACGTCAATTTGGGCGCCCCAAAACCCAAATGTTTAAATTTTTGATGAAGAAACTTCAACACAACACATGACTTGCAGTCGCAGCTAATTTTCTTTTTGGGAGCCCCCCCTTCCCTTCCCCACCCCGCCCCACACCCGGCCCGACAAAAAAGGGCCGACTTTCCCATTCCCCACCAGACCAGCAGACTTTCCCAAAAAATCAAGATGCTAGCTCGACGAGCCGAAAAAAAAACCACAACTGTTCTTTTTATGTTTTTTGCCTTCCCCCAACTGGGGCCCCAACAGTCAAACCATCTTTTAGAATCCCCTTTAAACTTTGCACCCCCATTAATTAATGGCCAAAATGCCCAAAAAAAACCCCCCAACTAAAAAAACATTATTATGTAATAATTTTAAAGAAAAATCGAAAAAAATAATATAAAAAATTCCACTCACAGCCCTATTCAAATTGTGACATAGCGGTACCTTTTTAAAAAAAAATCCCTTTCTTTGCAAAATATTTACCCATAAAAATTTTAATCATTTTTCCCCAAAAAAAAATTTTGGGAAAAAGGGAAAAAAGTGGTTTTTCTATAAATAACCAAAACCCCCCCAAACCCCTAAAAGGGCGGGTCGCACCCAAGGGCCAAACGGGAAGACTAGTTTTTTAACTATAGTTTGCCACGAAACTCAAATCAATTATTAAAGTATTTAATATAAAGTGGCTTAAATTTTTTTTAAAGATTTACCCAACGAGTGTATCCCTAAAAAATTTAACCCAAAATCGGTTAGGGAAAAACAGCCAAAATCACACGAGTAAGTTGTTATTTACATGTATAAATGGAGGTAAATGTATTTTTAGAAATTTAAACCTCAGTAAAAGAGCGCTTTTTGGTCTTTCTCGTGGGGGAAAAAAAAGGCCCCCCCAAAAACTTTCTCAAAACCCCTTGTGACCTGATATAAGGGGCCTGCTGCATCCCCAGCGAGGACTCCTCACACAAACCGCCTCCATTCATAGATTCACCCGCTGTGTGGGGCCCCTTTGGGGAGGGGGGGGGTGTTTTGGTGTGCATTTTATTTTAACCCGGGGCCCACTCTAAACCGCTCGTTTTCCAACCGTCGGGGGGAAAGGGGGGGGGGGGTTTTATTTTTTGTTTCCCACCCGGGTTTATCTGGAGCTGGACATGTAAATTTTTTTCTAAAAATCGCCCCTTTCAAAGCAAAAAATTTTAAAAATACCCCCCCTGGGGGCCCCCCACAAAATAAGTCGAAAAAAAATAGTAGACGACCCATTATAAACAAAATTTTTAACTTTTAAAAACAAAGTACAAGAAAAAACCAATAAAAGGTAAAATGTATAAAATGATACCCCTCACTCGTCGTTTGGTGTGGGGCCTGCAGGGTTGGCTTGGTCGTTTTGGATTTAAAGCCCCCCACTGAAAATCATTTATATAAATGAGGGGGTAGACTCTAAATAAAATTTATTTTTTTATTTATTTATACTCATTAATTAATTTTAAAAGTTTGTGTGTGTGAGCGTGTTAAAAAGTAAAAATAATATTTTTAAAAACATCTGAGAAAAATCGAACCAAAAAACACTCTCCATCAACGCCGAAACCCGTAAAGAAGAGCTTTGGCCCCTGTGGGGGAAAATGTTTTTTGTGCATAATTTAAATAGTTGGTGCCGTGCCCCCAAATTTAAAAGACATAAAAAAATATCCAATATCGAAAACCCGAATAACGATAAATGGTGTTTAAAATAATAACGAAAAACCGTGGAATGGGATCCTACTTTTTGGAAACCCTTTTCAATATGGGATGGGGGGTTACTAACGGGGGGTTCTAACTGAATTGGTGTTAGCTAAAAAAATCAATAAGAAATTAAAAAAAGAAGAAATTTAAAGATACAAAAACCGATTTAAAAATGAAATTAAATACAGATAAAGAAAAGATAAAGGGAAAATTTAAAAACAGTTAAAAATGATAAAAAAGTAATAAAGAAATTTTCCCCCCGCCCTTTGCTAAACTGAGGTCTTTTTAAAACAATGAGTGGCCCAAAAATTTTGGGGAATTTTTTTTTTCATGAGGATGCGCCCGTATGATGAGTTGACGACCCTCAAACATGTGGGCGAAGCCCGGGGGCGAATTTAGGGGGGGGGTGGGGGGGTTCCCCCCCCCCCCCCCCCCCCTTTGGGAATCTCAACCCGGGGCCCGTTTTACTGAAAAAGGGATCCGTAAGTTAATTTAAAAAAGCGTCAATTTACAAAAAATTTTTCCTTCAAAAAAAATACCTCAGATCGCTTCTAATGCCATTTCGAGGGGAGGTTTTTTAAACCCCCAAAATTTTTCCCCTCACATTGCTTCTAAGGGCCATCTCGGGGGAATAATACCCCCAAAAAACCTCCCGATCGCTTCCCAAGGGGCCCTCTCGAAGGGGAATAATACCATTGAGTATAAATTTCCCCCAAAAACCCCTAGCAGTCCACAGGGAAAAACTAAACTGGGCCCCTCCCCCCCTCGATGCAAAAAAAACCCTCCAATTTTTGGGAAACCCCCACGAAATAGTTAAATTGTGGTTTAGTTAGAAAGGGGAAAAAAAAAAAGAATTTTTCCCAAAGGGTTGCGAAAGAGGCTCAAAACCCAGAAACCGTTTTAAAAAATCTTGAAAAAAATTTTTAGGGGAAATGTCCCCCTTTTCCCAATTATTTTGAGCCCGTATACCCGTAATAAAAATTCCCCCCATAAAGGGAAAATAAGGGTAATTATCATTTTCCTGGTTTTGACGCGAGTTTCAACAACACATTGACTTAGCAAAAAAAATTATATTCACTCAATTTTCTAGGTAAGGACGAAGCATTTTTTCGAAGACTTTTACGTGGCGCCATTTTTTTCCCGGAAAGGGTTTTTTTTTTGGTGATACGGATTTTCCTGGTTTTGATTTTGTTTTCCAAATTTTCATACTGGCCCAGTCACAGGGTTACGTATCTGGGGTTAGAACGGGCCAAACCCCCGTCCATTTTTCCCAAACTTGTTCAAGAGGGGTTTCATTGTTCGATTCAGATTGTCCCCTATTTTTTCCCTCGTTATACCTTTACATTTCACACACGGACGAGGAAATTTCTGGGGACGAAAAACGAAGGTGGGATTGGGGTTTGAGATGCTGTTTTAGTTTTTTCAATGCCCCATAAAAAAACCCCAAAAATTAACAATTAGCCTCTACTTTAAAGGGTTCAGAATTTAAATGGGGAAATAACACCATAAAATGCTTGCAAACGAATTACGACTTTATTCGCGATCCACGATTGCCACTTTCTAGCAAAATAACATATACGTTTTAACAATTGGTCGTAAATTTTTATTCCCTACCGAACAAAACTTATGTTACGAAATAAAAAACAATTAGTTCTCGTGAAATTTGACATTTAATCGGATTCTCTTAACATGATTTTCATTTTTTTTTTTTTAAAAACACCACAAAAAAACCGTAAATTTTAAATTTTTTAAAACGAAAAGAAGAGAAAAAAACTATTTTCTGTTGTCTTTAGTAATGACTGTAATTTCCGTGATTCTGCTCTTGGCTGCTGTATGGTTTCAGACACATGCTTGTCAAATAGTTTTTCATTGAAAACCTGGGAGCAATGCATGCCCCTCTTCGTCAGGTGTCTATCTAGACCTTTCGGACTTTGGACAATTGTGAAGGGATGCCCGAGGGCTCAATCCCTTGCATTCGCACGACAGAGGAATACCTCGGACAAAACCTCCAGTCAGGGTTGCCGGTCTCGGCGGGATTCGAACCCGGGACCTCCCGAATCAGAGTCGAGCGCTCGAGCCAACACTGTCGGTCTCGGAGTAAGCTTTCAGTCAGGGTTGCCGGTGGCGGGATCCGAAATGTGACCTCTTGAATCAGGGTCCACACGTTACGCATGCGCCACCTCTGTCGGTATAGGAGTGTATCATTGTTTAGTACCTTTGAAGTGACAAATATTATATGCACACAAATAATACCTCAAAACACACATCACACACAAAATAAACGCAATATAAATCAATCACACTATAATTAAAATTATACCAAGGCTATGTCTCCACATTTTAATATAATCTTATACACACAATTAAGAAAAACCTTTTTATTATGACGTTGTTTGAAGATAAGTTATTGGTGTTGCTTCTAGTAATAAAATACAAAAGTTTTATGTACAGTGTTTGCTTGGTCGGCTTTAAATTTAATATCCCACACTGAAAGTCAGTTATGTAACTGAGTGGGTAGACTCTAAATACGAATGCATTTATTTATATATACATGTAATTACTCAGGACGACAAGCACATCACGAAGCAATAAGCATGCCCCTTACAGCTAACACTATCTTTTAAAATCAAGATTGTTTAAAAATGGACTCGCTTAAAAAGAGCTATAATCGTATTTTCAGGCTGAATTAAATACGCATTTTTAACATCAATGAATATACTTCAAGCATTACATAAAAACGATTTTCTAAACATGAATATATTCAACTTGATAAAATGATGTGTCCTAATTTAGTGATAAGGTCCTTACTCCAAAAATCCCAGCCGCCCTAATTACATTTGCGTGTGTCATATGAGATGATGTGAGAAACAGCACTAATTGATTCTAGTAGTTTCGAATAAACTACACTCACACTCATAGGAAACCTATCCATGGACATTGCCCATCTTATTGTAAAATTTGATGACTAATAATTGTGCCCTTCTTCAGCAAGCTAAAGAATATTTTACAATTTTATAAGACTAATAATGATTGACTGTGGTTGGTATCGAACTAGCGGCCTATAGAATTACGATGTCACGTGTGTAATGCGCAGGCTACATCTCTCGGTTTCTTACCTGCAGGATGATATGAAGGACAGGAAACGGGATGTAGAAGAATGCCTGTTCCAGAAGAACTCCCCTCTGTCCCTGTCCGCGGATATTTCACTTTAGACGACATGGTGCCCGCGATGGTAGAAACTTCAGTGGTTGTTTCTAGCATGCACCTGAAAATACATTATATCCATAACCCTACACTACTGTACTAACTGCTAAGAATGCTGAATGATAAGAATCAGTTCTTAATTCTTATCAAATACTCGCACAGCTGTCTGTCTACCGTCTTATCTTATCCATGACAACCTGTTTTCGGAGGAAAATCGTCATCAAAATTTCCATTTCCCAGATAACCTACAATATTTAGTGTGAATATTGCCGAATTCTGTGCAATCTAAAGAAATTTAGTCCACGGTGTTTATTACGTATGGGAATTTCACGCATGCAATGCACCAATTGAATTTCGAAAATTTAATCAGTTACTATTTTCGTGAGAAAATCTAGAAATATAATTCACATTTTTTTTAGGTAACCTATTTTATATGAATATGTGTACATTAACATATATACTTTCAACGGAAACTAGTTTTTGTGTATGGGCAATGATTAAATGATATTAACTAGGAAACGCCAAAGTCGTTGATAAGCGAGTGAGATGAGCCACGTGTTGAGTACCGGGAACATTCCCTTTTCTCCCCTATATACCGTACCTATAAGGCTGGATCTAGCCCACTAAGCCCAGTATGGGGAATGATACCGGGTATCAACACTGGCTCACTCACTCGTCTATCATCGACTTTGGCGTTTCTCTAGTATAATCATTGCACAAACATTTGTAGTCACAGACCCTTGTTCAACAGATACTCAGGCTAAATGGAACGGCCAGCTATAAGTGTACGACCCCTAGACTTACTGCCTCCAGTGTCAATGTAGCTTATGAAAAAATTGAAGATATTTAGGCCTATAGACGAAAAGAGAAATGGGTTTTAGTTTATTTGGTTTCAGGGCGCGTCAACCGTTTCGGTTATAATGCGCCACTCTAGCCTAAGTGATATAGGGAGGAAAATCCTATGCTGGTCAGAACCAGCCACGGGTGGGTGAAAGAAAACGGGGGTTCTCACGTCGTCGTCGTGAAGGAGGTCGTCAGGGAAGGGGAGAGGTCCCCGAGGGACGACTGCCAGAGGTCGCATCTATTCGGGGAGTATACTTCTCTATTATATTACCAGCTGATGTTTGCGAGATGGACTTCGTCCTTTTCCTAGTCTTTTACGTTTAGCAGAGCCATGCTTTTGTGCCTAATGCCCGACCATGCCAAGCTTAGGCCTACGTAAAGCGTACAACCTAGGCATATATCTAGAATTCATGGCGTAGGCTAGAATAAAGTAGGTGGTCTAGTTAACGATTTTAATTATACCTTTATACGGCGTAATACTGCGGTATTGCACTGTTTCTTGTGGATGGCCAGCATCATTAATTAGTTGATAAAAATCAAACAAGAATAATGACAAGAGAATGACAGGGTACTAACCAAGGATACTACTAGGGGAAAAGCCAAAGTCGTTGTTAAACGAGTGAGTGAGCCATGTGTTGAGTACCCGATTATATTTCTTTTCTTCCCCCTACCTTAGGCCTACCTAGCCTATCATAGGCTAGAGAGGCGCATTATGACCTTACAGTTGACGCGCCCGTCCCCGTATACCAACTAAACTTTAAAAAAAACTTTTATTTATACGAATATAATCAAACTTAAATGCAAATGTTCCGGGTACTCACCACATGACTCGCTCACTCGTCTAACTACGACTTTGGCGTTTCCCTAGTCTAGTTGGCTAAGGCGCCCTTGTAGCCGAGATGTGAAAGAAGTGGGTTCAATCCCCTGGTCGGGAAAGATTTTGTAATTTCTTGATTGTATTTCAAAAATAATTAAACATGTTTTGAAATGCATATAACGCTGTGTAGTCCATCATCTGTGGCAATAGGGCCTACTATGGTAAACATAGCCAGTACGAAATACGTGAAAATATTGCAAGGTTTACTCAATCTACGAGCGAAATTTGGGGGTACCTTGACGTGCACTATTCGACGGGACCTTGCAGGGGCACGGCATTTCACGGCCAGGCGAATAACAAACAAAAATATCTTTTCAAAATCTAAGACATTGTCGTTAAAATAATTTCTAAACATTGGAAGTCTATTTTTCAGTTTATTATTTCTTGTAGGTTTAAATCGCCATGAATCTTGCTGATTTTGTTAGCAGTTTCTCAATAAACTCGTACCGGATGTCTGTTTAAAAATTTCAGCGCAATCTGTTCAGCGATTCGGCTGATTTTCAACGTACACACACACACACACACACACACACACACACACACACACACACACACACGCACGCACGCAGAAAAACAAATAAGGGCCGTTTAAGTCGAATGGAAATCACTACGTTCGCTACGCTCACTCGTTCAATTATACACTTGTACTAACAACAAAACAAAATGAAAGAGACACAGTCTTTGAAAACTAATAGCGGAGCGACTTTCATAGTTGTTTTTATATCGCAGGCTGTGGTCCCTTTTACATATGAAAAATCTAAACAAATGCTGTAGATATTTAAAAATGTCACATTTTTATTTCTCTTGGGTTTGCATCGTAATGGATCTAGCTGATTTTGTTAACAGTTCTCATGTAATTCGTACCGGATGTCTGTTTAAAATTTCAGCGCAATATATACAGCGATTCGCTGATTTTCGATGTACACACACGCAGAATAACAGAAATAGAATCCGTTTGAGTTGAATGGAGATCACTCCGTTCGCTGCGCTCACTCGTTTAACTAGGGAAACGCCAAAGTCGTTGTTAAACGAGTGAGTGAGCCTGTGTTGAGTACCCGGTTACATTACTTTTCTTCCCCCTACATTAGGCCTACCTAACCTACCATAGCCTAAGAGGCGCATTGGTCTTACAGTTGACGCGCCCGTATACCTACTAAACTTAAAAAAACATTATTTATATGAATATAAATATCAAACATAAATGCAAATGTTCCCGGGTACTCACCACATGACTCGCTCACATCGTCTAACAACGACTTTGGCGTTTCCCAAGTCTAGTTGGCTAAAGCGCCCTTAAGGCCGCTTTACACGGAGAAGTTGAAAAGTAAAAGTAAAAGTGAAAAGAACGAGTAGGAAGAGAAAAAGAAATCCCCTGGTCGGGAAAGATTTTGTAATTCCTAAATTGTATTTAAAAAATTATTAAACATGTTTTGAAATGCATATAACGCAGTGTAGTCTATCATCTGTGACAATACTATGGAAAACATAGCCAGTACGAAATACGTAAAAATATTGCAAGGTTTACTCAATCTACGAGCGGAATTTGGGGGTACCTTTGACGTCCAACATTCGACAGACCTTGCATGGGCTCGGCATTTCACGGCCAGGCGAAAAACAAATAAAAAAAATCTTTTCAAATCTAAAACATTGTCGTTAAAATAATTTCTAAACATTGGAATCTATTTTTCAGTTTATCATTTCTTGTAGGTTTAAATCGCAATGAATCTTGCTGATTTTGTTAGCAGTTCTCAATAAAGTCGTACCGGATGTCTGTTTAAAATTTTAGCGCAATCTGTTCAGCGATTCGGCTGATTTTTAACGTACACACACACACACGCACGCACGCAGAAAAACAATTAGGGCCGTTTAAGTCGAATGGAAATCACTACGTTCGCTACGCTCACTCGTTCAGTTATTAAGTACTAAGTTTGCCCCCGTCTGGACCTGGGGTAGAATTTGCCCGGGACATTCCTCTGACGACCGTACAAGGCGAGAAAGAGACAAAATTCATCTCGCAAACATAGGGACGTTGTAGGGGACCCTCCCCCTCGCCTCGACGACTACCCCGACGACAACCACTACGACGAACGATGGCAAAGATGAAAGCGACGCGAAAATCGCATTTTCTCTCCTCTCGCCTGTTGCTATATTTGTCCAGTACGGGTCTGTCTATCCCACATCGCTAGAGCGGCGCATAATGACCTTGCGGTTGACGCGCCCTTAAACCAAATAAACAAAAACACTTAATTATTACGTAATTGTTAGATTCATTAATAATATTATATTATTTCATATTTTAATTTGTCTATAGAGTAAATACAGATGTTTAAGCTAGTCGCAAATGTTTTATAATGGCGTCAAGATAAACCACTGATGGTAGAGGTAGGGTAGGGCAAGGGGGTGGGGGTACTCAATGATAAAACTGATCAAGGAAGTAGGTGAACTATTTTGCCTTTTACTTTAAGACACACCCAATAGTAATGTGAAGTCAACAGGAAGCGAATCGCGTCATGCGTTATTATTCCATAAAAAGTCGGGAACATAACAAATAATGTATTATAACTCTTTGTTTGTTCCCGACAAGCTATGCCTTATCTTTCGGCTGCAATGACAGACATCCGACAATGCAGTTGTACAGACAACTCGAACAGCTCCCTGGGTTGGTATTATAAGAACATATTCTTTTTGGGTTAAGTATTTCAGAGGCAGATATAAGAACTATAAAGGAAAATTATGAATAATTTTAACCGACAATTCTCCCCTTTTCTCTAAAAAAAAAAAAAAAAACATTTATTTTTACACAAGAAATTGGCCATTGAATTCCCATAACTACGTCTTCACAAGGTCCCAGTCCAAGAAAAAAAAATGTCAGATGGGAAAAGAACGCTATTTTTCAAATTTTTAATTGCTACAAAACAATAAATAATAATAGTAATAATAATAATAATAAATAATAAATTGTTGTTTATTTAGCTATAAAAGCTATTGGTTTACATAGTAGATACAAGATAATACAAGATAATTTACAGTAATTAAAAACAGTCTTACTTTTAGTCAATCACTTCTTAGACTTCACATAATTAAGGTAGGCTTTCTTAAAACTCCGAATATCTTTAACCTTAGTTATTTCATAGGGCAAATTGTTAAATTGTCTCACTCCTAAGTAGAAGACAGATTTCAGTCCTTTTGCCTTATACCATGAATCTGCCTTTCTTGTGCCATAATGGACATCATTTATTTTAGTAAGTCTTTCACTAAGATAACTCGGAACCAAACCATTTTTTATTTTATACATACGAATCATCACATGATAAGTAAGCCATTCATCTATACACAACTAATCGAACACCATCAACATTTTTTTCACAGAAGTATAACGATTACAATTTATGGCTACAAACAACATTTACACACATTTATACAAACAAACAGCTATTGGAATAACTAACGGCGGCGCCCTAACGGGCACCTAGATTTTCGAAGAACAGAACATTGAACTACGGAACATTGCGGGGAACATGACCATTTTAATTTTTTAACACGGTATTTTCAATTTTCAAAGCTTCGTTGTGGGGTAAGTTTGCCAATGTCTCGGAACTGCATGGGCCGGTAAAGAATATTTTAAACTTCATAAATAATATAAATATATTAACGATTTGTTTGTATCATCATGAGTGATATTCTACTATATTTATTTATTTTTATTTATTTATTTATTTATTTATTTATTTTTATTTATTGCCACCAACAACAGAATTACCTTTACAAGTGCGATATAGGCATTACATAAAATTAACTAAATTCTAAAGCACAAAAATAAAAATGATATCAAAAATCAAACAACATCTAAACATGTCTAATCAGGTGCACAAAAGAACATTATACTGATCGAAATGCAAATAAAAAAAACTATGACGATTACAATGTTATAAACCTCAAGAACATATGTTGAAGAAACACTTTTTAAAACATTGAAAGTTTTAAGTAACCATCACGAGGTAACATAGAAGAACCGTAAAAAGAACGGAGTTTTTGTTTTAGGATCTTTTGCAAATTTATAAAAAAAAATATATATAAATCATAGTTCCAGCGTAATATATTATTCTAAAAAGAGTGTTTTAAAAAAAAATACCTATCACTTACATTGTGTATGAAATGATATTCAACATGTCGAAAGTATAGGTAATTATGAGAGCTAACAAAACGAGTAATAAATTAAATCGAATAAATTATGTCGCCCTTCTGGACTGAACACATCGTCCTCCCCCCAACGTTGCGATCGAGAATCGCGCATTCTTAGGTGATGATGACACATTCTTGACAAATGAATATGACAATGACAACATGAATGTTGACAACTTAAACCCAAGGCAGTTGCAAATTGCAATATTATTTCTGGAAATTCCTACTAATCAAAATAAGTAAATATTCCGTGTATTTATTTTAGTCATACAGTTGTTGTTGTTGTGCGACAGTTCCACTAATCATTATGAATTGATTATTCATGCAGAATTTTCAAAAATAACTCAGTGTAGCCAAAGAGTTTTCTGAGACATTGGACGCCACCCCACCCCACCCCCACCCCTTTCTCCACCACCCTTTTGCACAGCGCCATCGAGGAGGGCGATATTTTCTTGTATATTATTCCACGTTGAACCACGCAGTAAATTGAATTCGCGATAATGACTAGACATGTGAAAATAGCTTTTTGATTTTGACTTCGATTTTGATTTTCGAGATTTTGAATATGAATAAAAGTTCATTTTAAGCATAAGCCCGCTTTGAGGACATAGTTTATCGAATGTCAATAATTCTTATCAAATTTATTTTTATTATTTTTTTACAAAATATTTTGTAGCATCTATTTATTTAGCCAACCTAGGCCTAAATAACTTGTGTATAGAGTTAGGTCAACTTGCTTTTTTTATTAAATTTATTATTATTAGGATTCCTAATAACTGAATATCCGTTATACTTGGGATTCGAATTCGTGGGTCGTCAGGATGATCCCAGCCTCCGACAATCCTAGAAGTTTTTCCTTACTCGCAAAACGAATGCTGGGATTGAGTGCCATAAATTGCCTTTGGACTGGACATTCCTTTGACCCCTTCACTATCGTTCGTTGGTGTAATCAATGTGGATCAGTTAGCCCAGAGTTCTGACCAATCCGTGTCAGTTGGGGAAAAATAATTACTTTCCAACATTTTTGCTAAGAATTTATTTTCAGTCGATGTATATGAATTTGATCCAATAAAAATATCAACTGAAGTGGTCACTTCCCGGGCCAGTCGAATTGGGCAGTAAACATTGCTCACTGAATTCTAAAAGGTCTGATTATCAAACTAATGGAGCCAGAAGTCTAAGTAAACACTGGATTGTAAAGGAAAATATATGCTCATAAGCTATTCAATATTTTCAGTACTTTTTAATGCGTGGTTATGCGGATTTTTACAAAATTACTGTTTTGACTATACTCACGTATGTTTGGTGTTATTTTTTAGAAATCAAATTGTTTATAAATCAGCTTCTAAATGTCATCATAGATATAAAGAAGCTTGTATAAAGTATAACGCACTATCTTTAGATAGGGCTGAAGAGCGGTTGGAAGTGCTTCTTTTCAAAAAATGTTATCAATGCTCGTCTTGCCTCGGGTTTTAATTTTTTAAAATACTACACATAGTTAGGTACAAAAGGCCAAAGGGCGTCCGTAGGGGGGGGGCAAGGCGGGCACTTGCCCCACCCCCTGGAATCCTCTATAATGCAATTTAATACTGTATAAATATTTAGGGAATACGTTTTTCTTTACATTACTACAGGCCTACGGCGGATGTAACATGATCAATCTCGTCAGGACGTTGGCTTTTCAATTCCTTTTGGTGTTTTTTTAGTTTCGAGTATCAACTGCACAAAATACCATTATTTTGCTATTTCATTCAGCCCGCTACTTTTTTCTACAACGCACCAAACGCACTCTAAAGACCTGTTGTTTTTTTTAATCGCCTGCGGCGCTATTGTTGGAGGCTCGGCCCCCCAAACCCCCCAATGTTTCCCGCGGGATTATAATTTTGCCCCCCCCCCCGACAAAATTCCTGCGGACGCCCTTGAGTCAGAAAATTTTCTTCCATGCAACATTCTCTCCTATCTTAAAGATTATTCTCTGAGATAGAAATTGGACGGGTTCAGTTTAGTTGGTCCGTTGTCTTGGAAAAAAACTCCATTTCCCCCAGCAACTCCTGGTCTGATCGGGTCCCCCTTGACTCAAGAGCAGGCTATATCTGCACCAGGTCCCCCTACCGAGCCTCTATTATCCGGCCGAGCGCAACTGTTCCCGCCCATTACTTCCCGTCCTTGCCAGAGTCCTTGCTTCCTGCTCCAACACAAAACACTCGTGACTCGGCGAGAGCAGGCTGAGACTTGCAACCATCGGGTGCGTGCGTGGGACTGGGGTCCATGAGACATCGGAGCGATTAGACTTTAAAGTTTACTTTATGCCCGATCACGGTTTCAAGTCCGCAGTCCAAGCTAATTCTATATCTATTGTGACAGACACGGAGAAATTCCATCACTTTGGAGGATAGATAATGAACACCATGAGGCCATCACGTTCCCACGTTACGTCATACCATCTTTCAACTTCTTTGTCTCCAGTTAGGGTTGCCATACACGCCGCGTACGGCGGGACTGTCCAGTGTCCAATCGGGTCCGTAACACTTTTTAGTTTTTAAAACATTCAGATTCAGATTCAGAAAAAATTTTATTCTCAAGAAAATAAATACAATTGGTACATAAACAAACAAGAGAAGAGAATAGTCAAGAGAAGCCCACATAAGCACAGTGCTCGTGTGTGGGCAGTTATAATACATGTTAAATTTAAAACAATTACAAGATGTTAGCAAAGATAGAGTTTAAATTAATAGTAGTTTGTACAATATGAAAAGATAAAAAATAAATAAATAAAATAAAAATGAAATATATTTATGCAAGGAAGCAATGTATATGGTAAAAAAAAAATGACTGTAGGACTTATCTAACAACAATTTCGGATCTCATACGGTATAGCCTCTCTAGAACGTTCTCATTGAACCATGTATCTACGAAATCTTCAACAAAATTCAAGTATAACTCAACTGGATGCATACCGAGCATATGTAGGCCTACTGATGCCAAACTTCTCTTCCCCACCCTCCAATCTCATGCATATAGCCCTTTTGTCCAAGCAAGTTTCTTGCAAGTCCATAATTTACATATTTCGTGTGAGAAAACGGGACTAAAATAATTTGTAAAACAATTAATCATATACGAAGATATTACAGGCACCACCTTTCTGAGTTACAATTAGCCAACACACACACATCTTGATCGATAGAAAGTGAAGACGAATCCTATACCATCAGTGTTGAATTCAGGTATAATTTACGTTTGCCCCCCCCCCCCCCCCCCCCCCCCCCCCCGGATGAAAAATAACAAAAGCACTACCACTATTAGTAGGTTTTCAGTACAACTGGTACAGTATTTTTCAATATACGCCTTTCAGAAAATGGATAATGAATTCAATGTATATCAATATTGTATTTCAATCTATGTTCAATGTGTACACATGATAATTTTTTGTTTCTAATATCGCATGCTCAAAAACCACAAAATTTTTGGTATTGACCCCCAC
>JAMZAV010013177.1:0-15991 GCA_024449915.1 Sweltsa coloradensis | reverse complement strand
TCCCTCCGCACTATTTATGTTGCGGGTTCTTGGGGGGATCGTGATTCGGAAGTGGTACCGGTAATAAGGGAGGAGTCAAAATGAGTTGAGGGTGTCTTCATTTCTTTCAAACAAGGAGTCAATAGATGGGAAATCACTGTCGTGGCTTTCCATGACGCCGGGATCGGTAGTCCGGGGCAGAGACAATCATCCTTTTGGGGAGAAGAAGTGGTGACGTGGTAAGGTGATAGGATGGCATCATCCTGGTTGGTTTTGACATCTGGAAGAGACTGGGTGACTTCGTCAGGTCTGTCCTGGTTGGGGAGACTTCGTTCAGGACAGTCCTTTCACCTAGCGGTGACAGGGTGCCCTCATCCTGGTTGGTCTCGAGCCCTGGGGGTGACGGGGCGACTTCTATTCGGTCGGCTGGGGGTGATCGAATGGCGCCATCTTGGACAATTGCCGTTACGCAATTTCTTGTCTTGCCTATCAATTTGGCAATATGGAACACAGTTTCTTTTTACCATTAAAGTTGAGATGGAGCCCGTGTGTAGTATAGTCGCTTCTTTTTAGTAGAGATTGTGGAATATTAATGAAGTTTGCATTTTTTGTAGTAGGGAATGGCCTAGGCTAAGCCTAGGTATCGTTCGCATAGAATGCCTATCATTGCCCTATTGTACCTCTCTCTCCTACTATTGACTGTAGTCGGTGGTAGGTTTCTTCATGCTTCCTTCCTTCTTAGCATCCATCTTTTCAATTATCATGTTTCCCTATTCTTGTTTACTTCCCACCTCTCTTCTTGCCTTATATTTCCATTTTGCTCTTTGATTTGCATCTTCCGTTCATTTGTATTTCATCACACAACTCATTGGTGAGTCACTTTTCTCTTACTTATTTAAACCGGGTGAGCCTTAGGCAGTAGTTTTAAAGACTTTTTAAATCCTTTGATATCCTTTTCGCCCGCTACCCCCTCTTTCAGGCCATTCCATTCCACCACCGTTCTGGCCAAGAACGAGTTCCTTCCTACATCAGTAGCCCATGTCCCTCTCTCATATTTCCACTTATGATCCCCTCTTGCTAGATAATTAGCCTTCCTTAGAAGGCTGTTCATCTCCCCCCATCCTTTGTGATCTCTACTCACTCTATACATTTTCCCTAGTCTGTCCATCCTTCGTCTGACCTCTAGCTCTTCCCATCCTAGATCTCTTACCATACTGGAGACACTATCATACTTCCTTACTACATGCCCATTTACTACTTCCTCCTTCCATGTAGGTATTCCCCTTTCTAAGTAGGCCTACCCTTCTTGCAGCTCTTTTCTGTATAGTCTCTATCTCATCCCTTCCTATACGGGTCCCATATAGCTCCAGCATACTCGACCACCGGTCTCACTAGGGTTTTGTATGCGTGTCCTTTTAATTCACTACTTGCCCCTTTAAGTGTCCGCAAAACAAAATTAAGGCACCTAAAACCTTTCTTAGAAACCTCTTTGACGTGCTTCACCCAGCTGAGCTTATACTGCAGCCATACTCCTAAATATTTAATTTTATCCACCTTTTCCAGTTCCTTCCCCAGTTCCTTCCCCATGAGTGAGTAACCTTCCCCTAGTCCTCGGACTATCCTCCTTCTTGTGAACCTTACCCATTTACATTTATCAGTGTTAAGGCTCATCTCATTGCCCATTACCCATTCCTCCAGTATAGTCAAGTCCTGCTTCAGGTCCGTTAGATCCCCAATATTCCTTATGATTCTGCCTAGACCCACGTAGTGTAGGCCCTACTCTCTGTGCCTAGGCTATTGTTTTAATGGTCTTTGTGTGAGATTTATCTTTTCTTTTTACAATGCTTATATTAGCTTCATGTGTTTGTCTGTCCGTCTAACTTTCTGTCTAGACGAAATCTTATAATCAATATTTCATTACAACGCTTATATTAGCTTAATGAGCTTGTCTGTCTGTCTGTCTGTCTGTCTGTCTGTCTGTCTGTCTGTCTGTCTGTCTGTCTGTCTGTCTGTCTGTCTGTCTGTCTGTCTGTCTGTCTGTCTGTCTGTCTGGACGGAATCTTATAATCGATATTTTACCCACTTCTCAATGTCCAATCAAGCTGAAATTTTTCACGCATACGTAGTATACTTGATGACAATAGATGAAACAATGAACAGATTCACCAATTAATCAATTAATTCATCTTAATTATTAATTAAAATTTTATATGGGAATCGATATTTCACCCACTTCCCAATGTCCGATCGAGCTGAAATTTTCACACAGACGTACGGTATATTCTTGATGACAAAAGATGAATAAATTAACAGATTCACTAAGTAATCAATTTATCCATTTTAATTAATAATTAACGTTTTATAGGTATGGGAATTGATATTACACCCACTTTCCATTTTTTAATCGATATTTCACCCACTTCTCAATGTCAACGAGCTGAAATTGTTCACACATACGTATTCTTGATGACAAAAGATGAATAAATTAACAGATTCACTAAGTAATCAATTATTCATCGTAATTAATAATTAACGTTTTATATGGGAATTGATATTACACGCACTTTTCAAAGTCCGATCGAGCTGAAATTTTTCACACAGACGTACACAACGCATTTTTTTTAGCTTCATGTGTTTGTCTGTCTGTCTGTATGTTCTTTATTGCTATGCGGCGACAACGCTCGCCGCGCCGCGCTCCACTACAAGTTCAATCCCGTGCAGTGGGTGAGTCATTCACCATGTACGCATAGTTGCGTTCCCCTGGCGTGGTTCGACCTCACAGTCACAGCTGTTCGTTAAGACTAAAAAGTATAAAATAAAATTACATGAATTTTTTTTTTTGGATGAGCGTAGCGAGCGAAGCGAAGATTCCATTCTACTACACTGGAGAAAAAAATCCGGAATGTTTTTTTTTTTTTTTTTTTCTTTTTTTTTTTTTCTTTTGTATTTTTGTCTGTTTGTCCACACGATTCCGGCTAAACCGATACTCCGATTACGATGAAATTTTATGGAGGCATTCGAAATCTCTGAACTTAGAACTGCCACGTTTTTGAGCGCAATCGGAAAATTTTTTCTCATAAAAAATCGCAATTTTACGATTTTTTTTTATTTTTAAAAAATTTCTTCGACTTATAACACCTACATGCTTTATCCGATTTTAATGATTTTTGCACAGAACCTTTATTTTATGAATTAAGATATTCTTGTGAAATTTGAGCGCAATTTAAAAAATATTTATCATAAAAATCGAAATTTTACGTTTTTTTTTTTTTTTTAACAATTCTTTGACTTATAACACCTACATGCTTTATCCGATTGAAATGATTTTTTCGCAGAACCTTAATTTTATAAATTAATATATTACTGTTAAATTTGAGCGCAATCGAGAAATTATTTCTAATAAAAATTTCAATTTTACGATTTTTTTTAAACAATTACGATTAATTAAAAAAAATTAAATGAATAAAGTTTCTTTTTTATTTTATTTAATTTAATTTAAAAAATTTCAATTTAATAATGATTTTCCCACAGAACATCAGAAAAGTCACATAACACATGGCAGCTCAATGCACCAATTACGCTCATCCAACAACGCGGCGGGACTTAAGCGTTTTCCTAGTGAAAAAAACAACGCTTATATTTAAATATACTAAAAAGTAAAAAATAAGTTTTCGGACAACAAATTTTTGCCTTACTCTGAAATTAAAAGCGTTGGGCGCTTTCCTTCCATGAACAGCATATTCTATAATCTATGTCAATACCGTAAGCGCCCAACACTTTTAATTTCCGAGTAAGGCAAAAATTTGTTGGGCGAAAATTTATTTTTTACTTTTTAGTAGCCTACATTAAAATATTTAAGCGTTTAAAAAAAAAAAATCATGTAATTTTTTCCTTTTCATATAGGCTACACTCACAGCTAGCCTAGCTACTGGCAATGGCATGTTGTGGCCCTGGTCCATCAAGCATGCCTAAGTTTTAAAATCTTAGGCCGCATTCACACAACTTTGTTTTAGTCTTAAGAAATTGTTATTGTTACCTATAAGAAATCCGATATCCTGATTGGTTAGTAGGCCTAATGTTTCAGTAGCCTGTCAAATGAAGTTTCTCCTTTTCATTGGTCGTCCTAAGGATTATTGACGCCTGATAGGTCCGCCGTAAGAATTTAGTTTTTGTTATAACAATTTCTTAAGACTAAAACGTAAACAATTTATCACGTATGTCCTATACCCTTATAACAAACCAATTAGTGTGAACGCGGCCTTAGTGGGTAGTGCCTAATAGTAGAGTAGGGGGTAGCCGTAACCTACAAGTAGGGAAGTAAGATTTACTTGTTGTTGTAGCCCTACCATCTAAAATGTAGCCTAGGGCCTAATTGAACAGTGGCAAAATAAATCTAATCTAATCTAAGGTTTAGGGTCTTAGGTTTTACAAGATGAAATTATTTCAACTTCTAAGCTCTTAAAAACACTCAGCCAATGAGAAGCGAGCTCTCATAAATCTGGCCAATGGTAGGCCTAGCGCGCGTACCGGTAGGCTACTAGTAACGTTATAGAAAAACATTTCTTAGACCATAAACCTAAAACCTTTGGAAAGTATGTGCACCGGTCTTGACTGTTGTCCCTACATTGTTAGTCATCTCCAAGCTCCCACATGGGTTCTCTCCACTAATGGTAATGGCGCAAGCCCTAAACTTCTGAAACTGCATAATATGCCTAGTCCAGCTGATCTTTTGTGTCTCGAGGCTCGACTCTCCCCTAGCTAATTCAAAGAAAATTCAAATTCAAGGGCCTTCAATTTTTCCAGACCAGGCCTACCTATGTATTTTTATTTTCTTATTCCTAAGTTTTTTGCATCCCAGTCTGTCAACCATTTTAGAGACACTTCACATCACATTGTCATTCACTTAGGCTAGGTACATCATCATCAGTCATCACCTTCTCATCCTTCCATTTCCCTTCACTCCCTCCGCTACCACTGTCAGCTGGTCTAACTGCACTAGATGGCCAGGCTTAATTTGTTTCATTTCTTTGTTTCTAGACTTCTGGCACTATTCTGAAACCTTAGGCCTACTGCCAATTATTCTGAGAGATCGCAGTCCAGGCTGCAAGACAATTGCCTCCAGACCCAACCAATTCAGTCCCGTTTGGAACCAAGGGTTGAAAGTAAGTTAGCCTTCCGTATGTAACATAAACTAGGCCGCTTCGCGAACACTTTTTTGAGTCGCGTTGATGGATGAGCTTTTTTAATAAGTTTTTAGTTTGCGTGGGATGTCTTTACTTTTGAAGTTCTTTTGAATGCATTGTAGGTGATTGTTGCCAAGTTTCTACTGTTACTTGTTAATTGTTATTAACTTATTAGGCCTAGGCCTTTTGGCCTACACCTAAAAAAACTTATATTAAAATCTTTATTCTATAGATTCTGGCTAACTTTTTCAACTTTTTCTTTCAAAAGGTACTTCATCACCATAGGCTAACCTTATAATGTCCATGTAAAATATGAACGCTGTAGCCCCACCCGTTTGGTCACAATTGGCCCAAATGTAACGAAAATATCGCATTGAAAATAAAAACTAGGGAAACGCCAAAGTCGTTGTTAAACGAGTGAGTGAGTGAGCCAAGTGAATTGAGTTCCCGGGAACATCACCTTTCCTCCCCTATAGGCCTACCTTTGGATCTAGCCCAGTATGAGGAATGATACCGGGTACTCAACACATGGCTCACTCACTCGTTTAACAACGACTTAGGCGTTTCCCTAGTTATATAAATTGAACATTTGAAATGCGAATCGTATTCAAAACGTATTAGCGTGAAACATTAACAAATTTCCAAGATAAAACAAAATCACCTAAGTTTTATTTCCCATTTAACACCCCTCCAAAATATAATGTGGGTGTAAAAATATAAAAAAAGTTCGAGCTAACGGGTATCGAACTTCAACCCTCCGTGCAGTAGACTAAATGCTTACCAATAGGCCATGCAAGCCACGTAGATATTGTCCCGCTAGCTGCTACTAAACAAATGCTATCGATATTTTAAAAATCACATTTTTATTTATTGTAGGATTAAATCGCAATGGATCTAGCTGGTTTTGTTAGCAGTTCTCAGTAAACTCGTACTGGATGTCTGTTTAAAATTTCAGCCCAATCTGTTCAGCGGTTCGGCTGATTTTCGACGTACAGACAGACAGACAGAATCACAGAATGAGAGCCGTTTGAGTTGAATGGAGACACTCGGTCGCTCCGCTCCCTCGTTTAATAAATCGTAAAAGTACGATATTCATGAGAAATATTTCTTCGATTTTACCCAAAAACAAAGCAGGTCTAGCCTAAGTTCAGAGATTTTGAAGGTCCCCTCCAATTTTCATCAAGATCGCATAAATGCCGTTTTCCCGGTAGAGAGCAAAAAACAGTCAAAAATACAAAAAAAAAAAACGAGCTAATTTTTTTGGGGGTCAGTGAAATTGAAGTCTTTGCTTCGCTCATCCAATAATTAGAGAATTGTAATATGGATGCAAATGCCATCCTCTGTGTCTCATTGATGCATGGGGCGCAGGTCTGAATAGTCATATTATTCTGGTGGACATGGTCTTGAATCCCACATATTAGGGTGCGATTTTATCATTTTGGTGCACTCCCATGCTTTTGATAATCATCAATTAACATTTTGGGAGAGCAACAACAATACCTGTGCTTGCACATATTTTTGAGTGAGAAATTAAGAATGACCTGTGTTCTTCAAGTAAGCACATAGCACGCTCCTCCGCCTATCACCGATCGGTCAGTTGCATTATTCGCCACTAGGTAGCAACCCTTTGCTTGGAAACCGGTATACCACTTCTTCGGGTTGTCATGTGGTGGTAAGTTGATTGTCCCCAAGAAGAAGCAGCTGGTACAGCGTCCTGCTTGGAAGTGGACGCCTGAGCCATCTCAGACGTTCGCAAATAGGCTGGCATCTCTTCTGACGCAGGACAGTGTACAACGTTCAGTTCGCATATGATGTGTGTCGTCTCCTCCGACGCAGTGGACAATACAGCGCCCTGTGCCGAGCCAGATGATCGCACCTGGGCTGGCGTCCCCTCTTGCGGTTTCGAAGATACCTGGATTTGTTGCAAGCCTTGATTGTGGGAGATAGGACGAGATTTGTCCGATTTCTCTGCAGTGGTGGGAGTAGAGTCTATTAGAGGGAGTGTTATAGTATTGACCTTTGAATTTAGCGATTTTGCGGTGGCCGACAGATACTCAGCTGAGTAAGACGAAGGATCTTGTGTTGTCTTCGGCTGGTCAAAAGAAGGCACATTATCATCTTTGGTAGAAGAACTTGTCAGTTAATCTTTGTCCCTGCATTTGTCCTCAATCTGCTGATCATGTTCAGAACAAGTACCTAGTCTCTCTCTACGGCTGTATCAGCTAACGCTGGTTTGCTATTAGTCCCATTTGCTGTATTATTAGAAGTTTTTTTTTTTAGAATGGTTATCCATGAAGCTAGACCTACTTTCCTTGTGCTGAGTAGATGTTGTTGGTACATCATGGAACCTTTTTGCTGTAGTATTTGTGAGCCTTTTTTTCTGCACCCAAAAAGTAAACAAATCTGGGCATGGCTTCCAGTCCATGGCACTAATCATTTCAATGATTATACTATTATGTAATTTTAAGGTTCCTTTGCTGTTTGGATGAAGACCATCAATTGAAATATCAGATGGCGTTACCCAATTATTATTTAGCATTAGTTAGCACACCCATTTCAGAGAAGAATTAATCTCGGATATCACGTGGTTTGGAACATCTTTACGATGAAGCAAACTTGTGTAAGCTATGTCAGCATTTGGGTAACTTTTTTTAACAGCTCGCAGTAATTGGTACCGGTAGACGTTATCCATTACCATTAGTATCTGTAATGGCTCCAGATATCTTACAGAATTTGTGCCATTGTGCATTATAACAGTTCTAATGTGTAGTTTGGCAGGATTTTGGTCTTTGTCTATTAACTTATGTAACTGGTGAGGCTGAATACCTGGATATACATGTAGAGAATATTTATTCTGAGCTACATATTCTTCTTGTTGGCATCCTTTAAAAATAGAGTCACTTATAACTAGTCCCACTGTGCTAACAGTCTTTGCTAGCTCACTTTTAGATGTTTTAGTCTTTGTGACTTCACGGTTGGGCATAGGTCCAGGCCTAGGCCTAGTAATTTTTCTACTACGGTATTCAATGATCTTTTATTTGTACTTACATCAAGGGAAGGATCTAGGCATTATCATCTAAGTATTCCAGTGGTTACTAGTTTTTGTGATCTCTGTCCATTTAGGCCTAGGAGGTTCCTTGTAGCTTATTGTTGTTGTGTGCTGAACAGGAAAACGTTTATCTGTTTGTGGATTAGTATTTAAGCCTGTTTTACCGTATGCTTGAGGTTCTTGATATGCATATGCCTTCCTGTGTGGCATAAGTAATGGAAGGGGTTCCTTGTAGCTTATTGACATTGTTGTTATGTGCTGAACAGGAAAATGTCACACAAACACAAAGTCAAAGAGCGTCCTGAAGATGAGTAGGCCTGTATAGTGTGTAATAAGTAGGCCTACACTGTGTATTTTTGTTGATTTTTATGAACTAGGAAAACGCTTAGGTCCCGCCGCGTTGTTGGATGAGCGTAATTGGTGCATTGAGCTGCCATGTGTTATGTGGATATTCTGTTGTTCTGTGAAAAAATCATTACTAAGTCAAAGTTTTTTTTTTGATTAATTTAAATTAAATAAAAAATTAACTTCAATTTTTTAATTATTCGTATTTTTAAAAAAAAAACGTAAAATTGCGATTTTCATAAGAAATAATTATTCGATTGCGCTCAAATTTAACACGAATATTAATTCATAAAATTAAGGTTCTGTCAAAAAATCATTACAATAGGATACAGCATGTAGGTGTTGTAAGTCAAAGAATTGTTGAAAAAAGAAAAAACCCGTAAAATAATGATTTTCGTAAAAAAAAAAATATTTTTGATTACGCTCAAATTTCACACAAATATCTCAATTCATAATATTAAGGTTCTGTGAAAAAATCATTAAAATCGGATAAAGCATGTAGGTGTAGGTGTAGTCGAAGAAATTTTTTAAAAATCGAAAAAAATCGTAAAATTGCGATTTTTATTGGAAATAATTTTCCGATTGCGCTAAAAAACGTGGCAGTTCTAAGTTCAGAGATTTCGAAGGTCTCCAGAAAATTTCATCGCAATTGGAGTATCGGTTTAAGCCGGAATCGTGTGTATATATATGTATATCTTATGTGTGTACCTATGTATGTATAACTTACTGAATGTATCGTCTCAAAATGGATTTTAAATGTTTGCAGGAATGAGTTGTATTTGCTGTTTGTGTCTGTTGCTGTTATTACTCCGTCCCACATTTCATTTAGAAGATACATGTGGAACTGGTCTAAGTTTTCAGGGTTAAATGACCTTTTATGTATTTTCCTTGTAATTGGTGTTGTCTTTTTGAAAATGTCATTTGTTAGTGTTATGGTCTGCGCATTGTGATCTGACAGGGTTGTATTAAAGTTATGTGCTGTTACCATGCAACGCTATTATTGACATTAGTTATGATGTTATCAATCAGTGTACTATTTTTTCATGTGCATCGTGTCGCTGTTTTGATTGTGGTATACATTTTTAATTTTTTTTTCAGCGAGATATTTTCGTGACATTTGGGCCGATTCTGTTGAAACGGTGGGGCTAGAACGTTCATATTTCACATGGACATTAATATTTGGTGATGTATTGCTTTTTGAAAGAAAAAGTTGAAAAAATTTATCCAGAATCTTTATAATTAAAGGTTTTAATATGAGTTTTTGGAGGTTTATTAAGCGAGCGAAGCGAGCTTTTCCATTTGACTCTGCCGGAAAAAATAGTCACTGTTTTTTTTTTTTTGTTTGTTTTTTGTTTGTTTGTTTGTTTTTTTTTTTTTGTTTTGTATTTTTCGCGTTAACGTTCGAACGGGGGCTCGGCTCGAGTTGAAATTTTCACCATCCGCAAGCTTTGTTCTCGATTGAATGCCATTAGTTTTGTGGCAAAATCGTTCAAAAAGTTAAAATGTTACATTATAGTTAATCGAAAGTTTTTTTAAAAAACTAAACGGCGACAAAATCTAAGGTGGCCAAATCATTTAGAATGTCCGTCCGGTCACGAATATGTTAATTTTATTTTGATCCGATAAGTAGTGTAGATGGAAATTACATTATAACAAAGTACGGTTACCATGGCAACGGAAAGTCGTGCAGCTTTTTTGGCTTATGATAGCGGTCGAACGGAGGCTCGAATCGAGTTGAAATTTTCACCATCCGCAAGCTTTGTTCTCGATTGAATGCCATTAGTATTGTGGTAAAATCGTTCAAAAAGTTAAAAAGTTACATTAAAGTTAATCGAAAGTTTTTTTTTTCAAACTCAACGGCGACAAAATCTGAGATAGCCAAATCATTTAGAATGTCTGTCCGGTCACGAATATGTTAATTTTATTTTGATCCGATAAGTAGTGTAGATGGAAATTACATTATAACAAAAGTAACGTTGCCATGGCAACGAAAAGACGCGCGAAGTTTCTAATGCACTGCCACCTAGAAGTAATCAAAATACTTTTGAGGAAGCAGTCTATTATTTGTCAACAAAGAGTTTAAATAGTTTTCCCAAGGAGTCAAGGTCCTCTAGATGGCGGTGGATTTTAAAGTAAAGATTTAAACACGGGTTTACCCAAATACCTTGGCAATAATAAATAATACTGGAAACGCGAACGTCGTAAATTTTTAAATTTAAAAAAATGTGCAATGTGGGTCTAGCTATAGCACGTGCTCGCTTATCAACGCGTCCTACTGAGCGTTTCCTAGTAATAACAATAAGTAACAAGTAACAATAGA
Source organism: Sweltsa coloradensis (assembly GCA_024449915.1). NCBI lineage: Eukaryota > Metazoa > Arthropoda > Insecta > Plecoptera > Chloroperlidae > Sweltsa > Sweltsa coloradensis. Next base: position 5,115 of record JAMZAV010013177.1, on the reverse strand, counting down.
AACTTGACAACAATCATCTACAATGCGTTAAAAAAGCACTTGATAAGTAAAGAGACCCCACGCATACTAAAAACTTACAAAAAGCTCATCCATCAACGCGACGGGACTTAAGCGTTTTCCTAGTAGATTGAAATGGTGCTCTAGTATCTATGTGGAACAAAAAACAAGCAGGTCAAAGCCGATTTCAGAAATTTTCAAAACACCAATTTTCAACAATTTCAGGATCAAAACACTTATTTTTTGTGTAAATTCACAGTTACTTAAGATATAATTTTTTGAATTGTCATTCTAGTGTAGGCCTAGTAGGCCTATTATGCTTAGATTTTGTGGAAAAAAATAATTTTTGGGGGTAATACTAATAGCCCCTTTAAAAGCATTGGGAGCAATATTGTTTTCACACACCTCTGCGTGAAGTTGGTCCCAGATGTACGGTAAACCTATGTCAGGCCTAGAAGCCTACCCTATTACTAGATCTTACTTTGGTTAAAAAGAGATTTAAAAATGCGAAATTTGTTGTGACAAGCCTTCTGTACAGAGGTGATGTGAGTACAAGGAACATTGATATGATAAATGACAATATTAAGGGGTGTGTGAAAAATTAGGAGTGATTTTGTTGAAACTAACAAGTTTATCTTAAATTCAGACTTAGGTAAAGATAAGCTGCATCTGAACACGTAGAGGTACTCATAAATTGAGTGATATTGTGCTCAATGTTATGATGATGTGTACAAACCAGGGAAACTCACAGTAAGAGAGGGACGTGAACCATACGGAGCCTACGGCTCCAAAAAGGATTACAAATAACCTGGGAAACCAGAGAAACACTCAGGTGCGACCCCAAACCACACACCCTTAGGTCAAAAAAATGACATTGCATTAGGAACAAAGGTAATACACCCACAAATAAATTATAATACAACAACCAGTATCAAGCAGTCTGGATCAGCTAAACTTAGTGGGACATACCGAATGGTACTAATAAGCACCCAAATCCACAAGCTAAGGTTCCAAACGCCTACAATTCCATACAAAAAACAAGTCTAGTTAATAAAGAAATAAAAATACTACATCAAAAACATCAGTGGGTAACAAACAAAAAAAATAGAGCTAGAAATACTATTGGAAGAATTAGACCCACATGTGCTGTGCTTATCAGAGCATGCTCTAAAAGCGAATGAAATAAAAGAATTTAAATTAGAAGGGTACAATTTTGTAGCAGTTACAGTAGATCAACTCACAGAGGGGGTGGGGTAGCCATATGGGTAAATAGCCACATAGACAGCCAGGTTATATATCAAAAAGAATGTGGAGAAGTTAACACAAGAAAAGATATAGAGCTTATTGTCACAAAGCTCATATACCAACTTAACACCGAAGTAATCATCATTGGACTATACAGGGCACCTTCCGGTAATATTAAAAATTTATTGAGAACCTTACTGTAATACTAGATATGATAATGAAAAAGCATGACAATATCATACTCTGTGGTGACTTTAATATTGATACACTAACTGATGGTAATAAACGAAAACAGTTATACGATCTATGTAACATATTCAATTTAGAAGATAAAGTTAAATCAGCAACCAGGATAACGCCAAACAGAGAATCACTGCTAGATAATGTATTAAGGTAACCTGAGCGATAACAAATTACTGGTAGAAGTGATAGACTCTGCTATCTCAGACCACCTTGCGCAATTAATTCATATACGTACTGATACATCAATCTAATCAAAAAACCTATAACACAAAGGGAAATGCCAACTTTATAAAATCCGAATACGAGACATGAAGGAAGAAAACCTACAGTATTTCAAAACAATTAATTAGTAAGGAAGACTGGACAGTACTAAATGAGTACCGGTACGAGTCAAAACAGTGACAAGTATCTAGCTTTTAATAATAAAATACAAACACTACTTCAATATAGCCTGCCCATGGAAAACAATAAAATTACCGGTAATGCAGAAAAAAAAATTACAACAAAATGGATAAACAACAGATATTATAAATCAAAAGGCAGCATTAAGGACCTTATATAGGCAATCTAAAACGGTAGGAGGAACACAACTGAAACTCAGGTTTAAAAAAGAGCAGGAAAAACCTATAAGCACACAGTTAAAAGACAAAGGCTCAATTCATAAATCAGACTATCCTGAAGTCCAAAAATAAAAATAAAGCAATTTGGAACATAATAGATAATGAAAGAGGATCAAAACAAACCTAATGGTCAAGATAAAATAGAACTTAATGATGGATGGGAAATTGATAAAAAGCCCAAAACTAATTGCAAATAGATTGAGTACCTGGCAAATGCAGCCAAAAACTTAATAAATAGTACTATAAAGTCTAAACCCAAAAAAACTCCAATGCAAATACCAATATCAACATGAAAGTGCCAATAACAAACCGTTTAATGGAACTCAAAACCCACAAATATTAGAGAAATCAAAAATATAATCCGTAAGTTGAAGAACAAAAAATCAGTAGGTTATGACGGAATCTCCACCTCCTTAATAAAAATACTGTGTAAACGAACTTGCTAAACCACTAACATACTTAACAACCACTCACTCAGAACAGGAAAAATTTCCTCAGCCACTCAAAAAAGCTAGAATCATTCCAATTTACAAAAGGGGGGATAAAAACAGACCCAGGGAAACTACAGACCCATTGCCATACAACCAGCATTCTCTAAAATATATGAAACAAGTAGTAGACTTAAGGCTTAGAGAGTTCCTGGAAGCCAATAGTATCATGGCAACAGAAACAACATGGATTCCGCAAAGAGAAATGACAACAACGGCCATAGCAGACTTTTAAACTTTTGTACTAAAAGAAAGAGATGAAAAACAAGGTAGTCATAGCTGTTTTTATGGACCTAACCAAAGCCTTTGACTGCATTAACCACGACATTCTGATAAAATAAACTATACAATTTATGGCATTCAGGGAAACTGCATTACAATGGATTAAAACATATCTGCACAAACAGAACACAATATGTAGAAATAAAAAAACAGGCTCAAGGCAAAATTAAAGCATACGTCTCGAATGAAGTAAAAAATTCCACGTGGAGTAATGCAAGGTCAATTCTGGCCCCACTACTATTTTAATATTTTATCAATTGCATAGCTCAAAAGTACACTGAAATTAATAAAAAAATCGTACTATATGCAGATGATTCAAACAAAAATCCCTAGCAGATAGCAAACATAAGAAAGTTAGAAATTGAGACTAATGTAGCAGTGAATGGAATAGCCCAAAACCTTGAAGGGCAATGAATTAATTCTTAATGCTGATAAAACTAATTAACATGATCTTTGATAAAAAAAATAGTATTACCAGACACGATCAATGTAAAATAAATAAATCATTAATTGAACCAATCGAAAAGCATAAATTCCTAGGGCTTAATATAGATGGACAAAACTTTCCTGGAAGACTCACACAGAAATACTGGCCAAAAAAGCTTGGAAACTGGGATTTATGTGCTCAAAACATGAACCATACTGCAATAGAACACTGTAACTTATTAACAAACATATTATGCCCTAATTAGATCCACTAGATATCTGGATTATAGCTTGGGAAACGCATCACTATACCATCACAAACAGAATATTTAAGTTTACAGAAGAGAGAGCAATAAGAGTAATATGTAAGCTGAAACGTAGGGATTCATGTAGGAGATACTTCAAAAGAATTAAATACTTTAAACACTATATGGCCTATACATATACAATGTAATTATATATATTAAAACAATGGTCAGTACATAGCAGAAAGAAGCAACATAGTACACAAACACAATACACGTCAAAACGGCAACTTCTACAGCCACCATCATAATAAAAAAAATGTATGAACAAGCACCAGTGCATATAGGGTCAAAATTGTGGAAAAACTACCAGATAATCTAAAAAAGTTTAGCTAACATAAAGGACAATTTTAAAGTTAAGTTGAAAGAATTCTTGATAAACAAAGTACTATACTCAGTGGAGGAATTTTAAACTGTGTGTATTTTAAAAAACAAGTGCTAATCTTTAGAATAGGTATATATCTATGAATGTGAGTATGTAATGGATATTTACTGTCTGTATAGTAATGGAGTTTGTATATATTATGTTTGTATATTTTTGCTGAAATAAGAGACGAATGATTGGATTCTAGGTTTAAGTGACATAAGATTGTACAATCATATGTAGGCCTATTGACACGTACAAGGTCATCTGAAATGATATTAATTGTACTTAAAAAAATAATAAATAAATAAATAAATAAATAAATAAATTGTATTGAGAAGAGTTAAATCTATATTACTTTGTGTTATAACCGGAGGAGTAAATGTATAAACACACCTGCTGTTCTGTCTCCAGCTGACGTTCAAGATGGCGCCTGTGGACGATGCACCGTCCTCCAAAAAGTCACAACGAGTTATCAGCAGACTGAGAGAGATGGACCTCGGACTTGTTGGAGTCATCAGCGCAACCAGCATCTTTCAAACTGGAACTTCTGTTACCGTGAGTTGTAAAACCTGCACTGGTGATCCTTGTTCTAGATTTAATGTTCAGCTAATATTAAATACAGTCCAGGAATTAAATAGGCCTATATTAAGATCTTATATTGCATCTGTATTCTAGTGGAGTAGTCTAGTGGGAGAAGTCATCCGCACGGTGAAGCAGGAGACCCTGGTTTCAATCCCCAGCTGAGGTTGATTTACAAATTTCTGCTTTGTATTACCGGTACCGGTACCTAAAAAATGTAATTGAAATGTCTAAATATTAAGCTGCAATTTTAAAGCAAACCATGTTGGGGTATATAATGTTAACTCAGGAGACTGCATATTTGTCCTAAATTGCTAAAAATTAAATGTTCTCGATGTTTCCATCAAATGAAGTTTTACGCCGTCCGCAGTGACTCATACGACTAGGTAGTGCGCTGGTTATAGGCCTACTCCGATTTAATAAGTGTTTTGTGCTAAAGATAATAAATTACATTTCACAATCACAGAGTAGCCTATCAAAGATTTCACAAACAACAATATTTGTGTCTGAAAATAATTTTTTGTTTTGTGCTTAAATGTGACAATCTTTCACATCACTGGTGA
>JAMZAV010013176.1:0-11399 GCA_024449915.1 Sweltsa coloradensis | reverse complement strand
CAGGTTTTAACCATAATACCAATCCGGTACCACAATGTCTTTCACGTTAAAATGGTATTTACTCAAAGGGCAAAATAGACCCAGTTTTCTCCATCTAAGTAGCCGCCCATTTGAAAATGGTACTTCCGTTTCTGGGGCTTTTACGCAACACTTTCAATCGTTCTCCGCGACCCCTTAAACCGTAAAATGAACCACACTGACGTATTCAATGAACAAATATAGTACTTTTAATGGCTTTATGCGGATTTTACACCTTGTTGGACTCCATCTTGGATTCTGGCCAAACGGGCCAAAATCCGAGGTGTTACCGGGTAAATTCGGATTTATTAGAGTTTTTTACCTAAAAATCAGCCCGGTACCCAAATGTCTCACATTTTGCCGCTAGTGTTAAAAATCTTCAATTTTTTTACCAGTCTAAAACTTGTAAGTAAGGATATTTAACAACCAATTAATTTTTGTTATAATTTATTAGAAGCAACGGTAAAGATCAGCCGATATATTACTTCATTTCTTCGTTGTAATGAAAAAAAACGAATAAAAACTTGTAAGGAATGTTATTAAACAACCTATTAATAACGTATAATTCATTATAAGCATCGGTAAAGATAAGCTAGTATATTAATACTATTATATGTTTCGTCCTTCTCATGAAGGAGAGACAAAAAAAACTTGTAAGTATGGGTATTAAACAACCAATATATAATGTATAATTAATTTTATTATAGGCAACGGTAAAAAGATTAGCCGGTATATGAAAACTTTCATATGTTACTTCGTTGTACTGAAAGGAGAGAGAACAAAACTTGTAAGGAAGGTTATTGAACAACCAATTTATAGTGTATAATTTATCTTGGCAACGGTAAAGATCAGCCGGTATATTAATACTATTGTATGTAACATCTTTGTTATGAAGGGGAGACAAATAAAACTTGTAACTTAAGTTATTGAACAACTTATATAGGTTATAATTTATATTAGGCAACGGTAAAGATCAGCCGGTATATTAATACTATTGTTATTTGTAACGTCGTTGTGTTCAAAGGGATAGAAGTAAACTTGTTATGTAGTTGGATAATCACATGTATGAAGTATAATAGATGAGCATAGGGATGAAAGGGAAAGATCAGCCAGCATCTTGTTCATTAATCACATAAATAAAGTATACTAGATGAGCATAGGGATAGGTAAAGATCAGCCAACATATTACTACTATTGTAATTAGTAAATTCGAAAAAACTTTTAGCACAATGTGAAATCTTGAAACATATTCTAATGCCGAACTAAGTTATAAACAAATAACACATTTGCACCAACAAATATTACTATATGTTTCCGTTGGAATAAAAAACACGTTAATGCAAGTGTTGTCAAATAATCAATAATAACTTCCATTTTTAGTCCAGCATTTATTAAAAAGGAAAGAAAATTGTGACAGATAAAAATATAGCGTGTTTTAAGAAAAAAGAATTTTTACTGCCCCAGGCTAATACCAGATTAACGTGTATAAGAAAAAATTTTTTCCCCTGGGCTAATCCCCCCGATAAAGTATATTTAAAAAGTAAGGGTATTGGGCCCTTAGGCTGAAATCAATTAAAAAAGTGTTTAAAAAAAAAGGGATTGTCCCTACAAAGGGATACCCCCAAAAATATTAATGATTAAACAAAAAGGGGGGGCTTGGTCCCCGGGTTGGATAGCGTAAGGTGATTAAGCGGGGGTTACTGGTTTTCCTGGGCTTGAAAAAATTTATTAAGTGATTAAAAATTGAATTAATAAAATTTAACGTTTTTTTTAAAAGGGGTATTTTAAGGGGGAAAAACCCCTAAAACGTTTATGAGAAAAATTTCGGTTAGGGGCTAAATTTTCCCCCCACAAATATCTTAAATTCAAAAATTTGGGGTTAGGATAAAAATAATTAAAGAAAAGGGTATTGGTTAAAAGGAAAATTTTTTTTTAAAAGGGGTTTAAAATGAAAATATCGTTTTTAGAAAAAAAAGGGATTGGCCCCCAAAAGGGCGGGCCCCCAGACAAATTTTAAGGGGCCCAAAAAAGAAGGAGTATTGGTTTAGGGGAATCTTTAATTACAACCCCAAAAAAAAACTTCCCTGGGATGGTCCCCAGTGTAGTGAAATAAAAAATTTTGCTTCCCTCGCTACGTCCCCCACATATAACTTTAAAAACACCTTACGGGGTCCCTTTTAATGGGAATATAGATTAAAAACTTGGTTTTAAAGCAAATATATTTCATTGGCTAAACCCCCCAGTTGTGAATAAGAAAAAAAGGGTTTACTTGCTCCCTTACGAGCTTACACTTTATAACAAAGGGGGGGCGGCCCTTGCGGGTACCCCCCAGCCGGTGAAAAGCAGGGACTGGTCCCCGGGATGGGATACCCCCCCGGTATCCCAAAAGCTTCTAGGGAGGAATACCCCCGTTATTTTAGCAAAGGGCTAGAGTACCTAAACGCAGGGTGGATACCCCCCACGATATAACGTGTATTAAGACAAAAGGGGGTACTTGGTCCCTAGGGCTAGGATACCCCCCACGATATAACGTGTATTAAGACAAAAAAGGGTACTTGGTCCCAAGGGCTAGGATACACCCCCCCCCACGAATAACGTGTTTTTAGAAAAAAGGGGGGTACCTTGGTCCCTAGGGCTAAAATACCCCACGATATAACGTGTATTAAGACAAAAGGGGTATTTGGGTCCTAGGGCTAGGATACCCCCACGATATAAGTGTATTAAGACAAAAGGGGGTACTTTGGTCCCAAGGGATGGAATACCTCACACGATATAACGTCTTAAAAGACGAAAGGGGGGTACTTGGTCCCTAGGGATGGAATACTTCCATGATATAACGTGTAAAACGACGAAAGGGGGTACTTGGTCCCTAGTGCTAGGATACCCCCCACTTTATAACGAGAATTATTACCAAAGGGGGGTTCTTGGTCCCTAGGTCTGGGATACCCACTACGTTATAACGTGTTAATAGACGAAAGGGGGTACTTGGTCCCTAGGGATGGAAAATTACCCACACGATATAACGTTTTAAAAACGACGAAATGGTTTACTTGGGCCCTAGGGCTGAAAGGCATAGAAATAAAGGTTTTAATATATGACTTTTACAGGTATTTAATGTACTTGTATCCCCTAGCACAAAAATTCTATCCAAATGACATTAGTTTCATATTGTTATTATTTTATGTTTCGTCCTCGTCTAATTAAATGATTATATTTCTTTTTTTTTGGATGAGCGAAGCGAAGACTTCAATTTCACTGACCCCCCAAAAAATTTAGCTCGGGTGTTTTTTTTTTTTTTTTTCCATCTGTTTGATCGCTCTCTACCGGGCAAACGGCATATTATGCGATCTTGATGAAAATTTGACACGACCTTCGTTTTCTCTGAACTTAGACTTGCTACATTTTTGGGTACAATCGAAGAAATATTTTCCCTGAATATCGTACTTTTACGATTTTTTTTTTTATTTTTAGTGCGATATTTTCGTGACATTTGGGCCGATTTGACCAAACGGGTGGGGGTACAACGTTCATATTTCACATGGACATTGAGATAATGGTGAGTATTGCTTTCTGAAAGGAAAAAAGTTGAAAAATTTTGCCAGAATCTATAGAAATAAAGCTTTTAATATAAGTTTTTTGATTTTTTGTGCGATATTTTCGTGCCATTTGGGCCAATTCTGACCAAACGGGTGGGCCAACAACGTTCATAGTACCTTTTGAAAGAAAAAGTTGAAAAAGTTAGCCAGAATTCATAGAAATAAAGCTTTTAATAAAAGTTTTTTACGGTAAATAATACCAATTGACAAGAAACAAAAGAAACTTGACAACATTCACCTACAAAGCGTAGGCAGCAAAACAAAGCACTTGCAAAAGTTAAGATATTCCACGCAAACTAAAAACTTTAAAAAGCTCATCCATCAACGCGGCGGGACTTAAGCGTTTTCCTAGTTTACTGAATTGTCATGTTTTTTTGTTTTTTTTAATTGTGGGATGAGCGAAGGGAAGTCTTCAATTTCACCGACCCCCCTAAAAATTTAGCTCGGGTGTTTTTTTGTTTGTTTTTGTGTCTGTTTGTTCGCTCTCTACGGGGCAAACGGCATATCCGATCTTGATGAATATTGGAGGGGACCTTCGAAATAATTGAACTTAGACTTGCTACGTTTTTGGGTACAATCGATGAAATATTTCTCATAAATATCGTACTTTTACGATTTTCTTTACGATTTTTAGTGCGGGTATTTTCGTGACCCTTTAAGCCGTTTCTGACCAACGGGTGGAGCTACAACGTTCATATTCACATGGACATTTAGGTTATGGTGATGTCTGCTTTTGAAAGAAAAAGTTGAAAAAGTTAGCCAGAATCTATAGAATTAAAGCTTTTAATATAAGTTTTTTATTTTTTTGCGATATTTTCGTGCCATTTGGGCAATTCTGACCAAACGGGGTTGGGCTACAACGTTCATATTATGCATGGACATTAAGGTTATGGTGTTGTAGTACCTTTTGAAAGAAAAAGTTGAAAAAGTTAGCCAGAATCCATAGAAATAAAGCTTTTAATACAAGTTTTTTACGGTAAACAATACCAATTGACAGGTAACAATAGAATCTTGACAACAATCACCTACAATGCGTAGGCAGCAAAACAAAGCACTTGCAAAAGTAAAGATATCCCGCCCTCAAAAGGTTATCCATCAACGCGGCGGGACTTTATCGTTTTCCTAGTTACAACAATAGGAGACTGGCGATAAAGGCCTTCAATACTAAATTTTGTCATAGAGTTGATGTTGGTTTCGTTTTGTTCGTATTTGTGGTAATGATGTAGTGCAGAGTATTTTGGGGATTGTGTTTGAATGGGGATTTTGAATTTTTTAGTTTTTTTTAATTGAAATCTACGTTTTTCTTCAAATATTTTTAAATTTAAAAAATTCAAAAAAAAGAAAATTATAATTAAATTTAAAAAAATACTCTCCATTTCATCATGACCACCACTCTCTTTCATTAAAAAAAACAAAACATCTAGTCTCTTTTTTAATATTGTACATCAAATCTAGATCCAAGATAATAAATGGGTCTCAAAAAAAGGTATCCTGAGAAAAATGCTAGTAGAGTTTGACAACAAAATTTGTAGTTTTTAGGGATATTACAAGCATATTGAGATCACGAGCATACAAAAAAATAGTTATAAAAATATTATTTGTATATACATGGTCTTTGAATAGAAAAGTGATAAAATGAAGAATTTTATTTAAATTTTTTTTTTTTTTAATTCCCAGTGGTGTAGGGGATATTGTACCCAATCAACAAGTAACTATAGAAACTTGGGGGAAATCACCTACAAAGGCGGGTCAAAAGCAATCTTGGGAAAGAAGGTTTTTCCATTTTAGTTAGTTTAAACCAAAGCAAATTACTTTTTTAAAATTTTTGGATAATCCCCTTTAAACCTTCGACCACAGTTATGAAAATTGTCCAAACCAAAACCAGGCGGATTTAATATTAACACAAAACCAAAAGAAGCACTAAAATGGAAATTAAAACAACTAAAAAATTCGAAATTATTCCATTGCAATATCAAAACCATGAATTAAATTAACTAGGAAAAACGTAAAGTCCCTCCGTTGTTCCACCTACGTTCAAACACAGAGTACACATTCCATGTTCAAACCATAAGTCGTTTAAGGTCTTGAGGGTTTTAAAAACTGAAAATTTGTAGAATAGAAAAAATTTTCTTATTAACCCTGCAAATATGCCAAAATTTCGGACCAATGCCCTTTTTTTTTTTAAACGGCAAGGTTGAAAACCCTGAGATTTCCACTTTACACGAAACAAAACCCCTATAATTTTAAGCTCTTGACCATTTAGGAAAATAGTAGAATTGAAGGGAAGTTTTAGTTTTCATTATTTACACATCTATTGTTTTTTTTCAATTGTGTGGGTAAACCCCGAAAAATAACATAAACAATGAAAATTTTTTTGATTCTTTACAGAATTAATAAGTTCATTATTAGTTTAAAAATCATTTTTAAACCTTTTTACTAAGTGGGTAAAATAAAAAAATACTTAGTAGTTGACGTAAACTCCGGGTTTAATTAATTAAATTTTATTAAACTTAAATTTACCCGAGAAGTATAACTACTTTAAATTTGTTATTTTTTTATACAATGTTGGAATTTAAAATTTTTACACTTCTTGACAGCAGAATAAGGTTAATTGAATTATATAAGACCTTTTCGATTTTAAATAGTGATTCATTTTCAATCAGAATGGTTAAGTATTGTACCGTGTGTAAGTTGCAGAAGAAATATAAAAATAAAAGCCTAAAGTGCTACGTATGTAAAGCTTTTTTTCATCGAATGTGTATAAATATGAGCCATGAGACATTCGATTCATTGCTTGGACGATGGGAATGCAATAAGTGTATAGACAATTGGAATACCAGCAAGTGTCTTCAATGTGGTGTTCAAGATGTCTATGAACTGAAGAATAGAACAAGAAGAGTTTCGCCGAGATGGTACTGTATGAATTGTTTATTTCCCCCTCTAAGTGTACCCGATATTTTTAATAATGATGTCGACGAAGAGTCTCAAAGTAATGATGATGTTTCTAAAGGTTTACCAGTATTGCAAAAAGGAATGAAGTTTGGGCATCTTAATATACGTAAGTTGGATAAGTATATAGATCAGTTGAGGGTTATTCTTGACACGTACAATTTTGATATATTTGCTTGCTGTGAAACATATCTAGATGAATCTGTTTCAGATGGTTTTATTACTCTTGACAATTATAAAATGCTAAGATTTGATCGTGAAAGGGTAGGGGGAGGGTTAGTTATTTATATTGCTGAGAAGTTCATGTCAAGTGTAGTTGAGTGTAAAGTTAAATTTCCGATGGATGTTGAGTTGCAGTCAGTTAAATTCTGGCTTCCAAATGTAAAACCAATGATTTTTACAGCAGTTTATAAAGCTCCACACGTAAATTAAGAAGAATTTCAGATTGTTTTGATAGTTTAGTAAATAATTTAAAATTGGAAGCTAATGAATTATTTTTTCTAGGTGATTTCAACATTGATTTGAGTAAGAAGACATTACCAGTAAATCATTTCAAAATTCTCACTAGATCACATGGATTGGTGCAATTGATAAAATCTGTTACTAGGGTTAATAATAGGTCAGCTACTTTAATTGATCATGTTTATGTAAATCACAATGAAAATATTATTCAGTCAGGTCTTATAAGTGTAGGATTAAGTGATCATGAGTTAATTTATTGTGTTCGTAAGATTAATAAGCAAAAGTTTCTTCCTAAATTTGTAAATACTAGAAATTATAAGAATGTCGATTGGAAGCAGGTAAATGAAGATATATCAAGTGGTCCCATTGACCAAATTGGTATGGCGGTAAGTTTAGATGATAAATTAGAAATGTTTGTTAAAGTAACTGTGGAAACTCTAAATGAGCAAGCACCCCCCTTGAAATTAAGAGTTAAAGGAAAACCAGCCCCATGGTTAACAGCAGATATTAGGAAATCCATGCATAGGAGAGACCACTTGCGTAAAGTATTCAGAATTTTTAGAAGGCCATCAACTTGGGAGGAATACAAGAAAGTTAGAAATAAGGTAAATAATCAGATTCGTTTTTCTAAGCGTGAGCATTTTAAGTCTTCTTTTGATAATGATATTTCTTCAAAATCTGTATGGTCAGTTTATAATAAGTTGACAGGTAACAAAGTGAAAAAAGAGTGTAGCATAGCCTCATTGACAGAGAATGGGGTATCCTACACGTCTAATCCTGACATTTGCTGTTTGTTACAGAAAAGTTTTGTTGTGAACGATGTAGATTTTTCCAGTGAAATTGGTAAGTTTAAAGATTTAAATAGAAAAGAAGCAGATGATCTCCCGCATGTAAAGGTAACTAATGAAGAAGTCATTTCAGCAATTAAACGCCTTAAAATTAAAAGCTCGACAACACTTCAAGAGATTCCAATGCGCATCAATAGTCGGATTATTGGCGTATATAATTTCCCATTTCTTTCTTGTAGGTGATTTCCCAACACAGCTGAAATTGGCAAGGGTAACACCTATTTATAAGGGTAAAGGTAAAAAGAGTGATAGGAATTCTTATCGACCTATATCAACTCTTCCAATTGTAGGAAAAATTATTGAAAATATTTTGCACATGAGGTTATTACATGAAGTGGATGCATCTGAAGGTTTAAGTGAAAACCAACATGGTTTTAGGAAAGGTAGATCAACGCAAAGTGCCCTTCTAGCATTTACAGATATTTTTATCTATAAAGGGATTGACAAGCGATATGGTAAGGTTGGAGCTGTTTTTGTTGATCTTAGGAAAGCATTTGATTCAGTACCTTTTTTACCTCTTTTAATAAAACTAAAAACCAGGTATAACATAAGTCCTTATTTGTTATCAATATTGGCGGATTACTTTTTAAAAAGAAAAATGTTTATCAATCTTGCAAAATATAGTTCAAAGGTATTCAATATATTTTGTGGAGTACCACAAGGATCAATATTAGGACCCCTTTTATTTATTCTTTACATAGATGATATATCTACTATAATGGGAGGAATCAATTATATTTTATATGCTGATGACTTGGTCTTTTATTTAGAAGGTGTGGATGTTGAAGAGATCGTAAGACGTCTTCAAGAAGTTTTAAAGAGGATGGATGATTGGTTTAAAATTCAGGAACTTGATATTAATTATAGTAAAACAAATTTTATGATTTTTCATAAGGCTCATGATAGAAGCATGAATGATATTCATTTGACGTTGAATTGTAATGGTAAGCTAATTTCTAGAGTATATGAATTTCAATATCTTGAAGTTTTCTTAGATTGTAATTTAAGTTTTAAGAAACATTATGAATATGTATGTAATAAAGTATCATCAGCAATAGGAATTATAAGTAGAATGAAGAGGTTTGTAACAGAGAGAATGTTGACGAGGTTACTTGTAGATTCTTATATTCACTCTATAATTGATTATTGTTTAGTGGTTTGGGCAGTAAGACCTTCTACCGAATATGTTGTACTTCAGAAGAGAATTGACCATCTGTTTGATTCAATTCCTATGAGCCAAGATTTACAATCTAATTGCTTCACGATTGAGGAAAGAATGAAATATAGCGTACTGGTAAATACATACAAAATATTGAAAGGAATGTATTCAGGTATTTTACCCAATATTTTTCAATTTGTTGGTCGTGATAGAAATTCTATTCTAATGAACTCTTTGAAAGTTCCTAAATTAATTTCTGAATCATTATGAAAGTCATTCTTGTACAGAGGAGTATCCTTTTGGAATTCAATTTCTTATGATATTAGAAGCCAGTTTACTGAGCTAGGAATAGTACAATTTAAAAGTAAAATTGAAGCAGTGATAATGAATCGAAGAACAAAGAAGAATTGATTTTTACTATTTATTTGTGGGGCATTGTCTCTGTGTTTATGTAATGTTAATTTATCTTCATATGTTCTTATTTATGATTTTGCTGTTCTTTTTGTTTGTTCATTATTGCTTTGATTTTGATGTATTCAATGTATTTTCAATTGATATTTTTCTGCCTAGATTGTCTGGTTGCCGCCCACTGGTGGAACTTGCAACTTGAGTTAGGTGTCCTGTATCATTGCTATGATCAGTTTTTGACTTGAACAATTTTAAATAATTATATATCTGATATAATTATATATTAGAGTCAAGATCTTTTGCACTAAATTGTTATCAAGATTTGAACACAAGAATGATGGTTGAACACAAGAATGAAGATTCGCGTTCGGTGGTTTCTTCCGCGAAAGATTGATTACTCCCTGATTTGCTGTTCCTGATTTTTGGCAAACCTCATATTCGTTTGAGTGGGATCGTCTAATAAATCAGTTTTTTTCTTTTCGTTTTTCTTTTTTAATGTTTTTTTTTCTTCTTTTTTCTTTCTTTCTTTTCTTTCCTTTCATTTTTTCTTTTTTCTTTTTTTTTCTTTTTCTTTTTTTCTTTTTTTCATTCCCCACCCCCTTTTTTATATAGTATTCGATTCATTCATAAATTGCATTTAATATCCTTTGTATTTGTTATCAAATTTGTTGAGTATTTAATGCATTGTTGTAATATTACTATTTCAAAGTTCATTGTTGTGTCTGCATCTATGTAATTAGATTTATTTAGTTGTCCTCCTTTGTAAATCAGTTTTTATAACTGAATAGGATAGACGTTAAATAAATAAATAAATAAATAAAATAACGATCGAAACATTTTTTATTTTTTTATTTTTTTTAATAACCAACGATCGGATTTTGTTCAAAAACTATACAGCAACCCGCATAGGTGGTATGTACATGCGTGCAAAATTTCAGGTCGATCAGAGAAACGGTGCGACCTGTACCGAAGCAGTAACAGAAAAAAACAAAAAAACAAAAACAGACATTCGAGCCGTAAGAGTCAAGTGGAGACGCTCGCTACGCTCGCTCAATTAATCATCAAAAGACGAAATAAATAATCACTACTCCACATGATTCAAAAGTAAATTAAAAGCGTCCATTTTCAATTATTTAATTAATTTTACAACGAAATGATGAAAACACTACGGTATATCAAGATCTACACAATTGACGTTGCTTTTGAAGCTACTACATTACTTTGAAACACTTATACATAACCTTCATGTATTGTTGAGAAAACAATGTAAATATCTATAATTTAAAAAAATGGTATTTGATCTACTAAAATAAAACTATATAGGAAAATTATATTTAAAAAATAAATAAAATGCCAAAAACAAAAATTGTAAATGAAAGCCAACCTTTCTCAACTAAAATAAATTAAATCTAGAAAAATGCCAATCAAATAATTCAATTGAAATTCACATTAAATAAAATTTATACAAAATAAATAAAAGGCTTAATACTCAAATAAACGCACTCAGGTGTTGATGATTTCTGCTGAATGGTTGGCAATATCATTACTTAATTTTGCATGGATGTTAATAAAGTACTTTTATATTGATATTTGCACCCGGTTGGAAAAAATAAGCTTTAAAGATCCATTGCGAGACATAATAACATAAATGGGAAATCTTCAACATGAATTTCAATTCAAGAAATTCCCAACAAACCGTTTATCTTACCAGCGCGTCTGTGCGTTCACATTGATTTAAACGTTAATATAATCAAGTCTTTATACACGTTATATCGTGGGGGGTATTCCATCCCTAGGGACCAAGTACCCCCTTTCGTCTTTATACACGTAATATCGTGGGGGGTATTCCATCCCTTGGGACCAGACCCCCTTTCGTCTTTATACACGTTTTTACCGTGGGGGTATCCCATCTCTAGGGACCAAGTACCCCTTTTGTTTTTTAGTACGTTTTTTTGTGTT
>JAMZAV010013175.1:0-13676 GCA_024449915.1 Sweltsa coloradensis | reverse complement strand
GTGTGGTTTTATATGTGGCCTACCTACTTTTTAAAAATAGCTTCATTTGTAATCATTTTTCTATATTTAAGATTTTTAATTTTATATTCTTTTAATAGGAATAATCTTAAATAATCCAAGTATTATTTAATTTTTTTCCCGAGGGGTATTGAGACGATATGGTCCTACCCTCTTATTATTAATGTGTATTTTTAAGTGTCCTTCAGGCACAGGTCTATTTCGTAGGCATGCACGTGGAGAATTTTAAGAAATTTTTTAGTAACATAAAAATAGAATTGTAGACGAGGTCAATTGTTTTCTCAATAGCCAGAGGGGTGTCGGTATGTCTAGACTCTTACAATCAATCTCTTTTTAACTTTTGACCCTTATAAACAACCCCCAGCTTTTAATTACTTTAGGACTTTAAAAGACTTTAATAGTTTCAGTTCTCACATCGTCTTAGGGTGTTTCTAATTTAGTTAGTTGCCCAAAAATATCAAACTATTTAAAGTCAGCTTGCGAGGGGAGCTCAAGGCCAAATTTGGGCGTTCTTAAACACCCTAAAGATCCTAATTGGGGTTAATTTTGTGTATGACGTAATTTTAAATCAATACTCTGATTGGCTGTTATGCTCAGTCTTGGAAAAAGGATTTAAAGTCTTCGGACGAACGTTGGCACTTCTGGAAGAGTGGTCGAACGGTTGTGTTGTGTACTAGGGGACATGACGGTGTTCTGTGGCAGTAATTTTTAAAAAAGTTTAAAAGTAACCTATATTAAAGTGATGCGTTTTTTTAAGATAAAAAGAGAGAGTGCAGAAATTTATTAATATGCAGGGCAATTAAAATGTTTTCCGGCTTCATCGAACATCACATCACAATTATATAACGACGTCAATTCATTTCTCGATTCAACAATTCACAATCGTCGACTATCTGCAACTATATCCATTGAACAGTAAAACCTTCCACGAACAGTTTGCCCTCCACTGACAACCAAAGTCCAATAATAAGTGCCGAGCAGCTAATCTGAACGAGAGGAAGTCGTCAACCCCTACCGGATCATCTACTTCCCCCCCACAACATAAACCCCCCCCCCCCAATACTTCAACTTCAAGAACTTCTAAACAGGTATCGTTTTTTTTAAATTTCTTATATGGCCATATGGGGATTATATTTAACTGGTACCTGTCATTTTCATTTATTGTATTTCTGTATTTTAATTGTCATTTTGTTTGTTTTAATTTCAATATAATCTCACTTTTTTTGTAAGTAATCTTATCTTTTTAATCACCTAGTTCCAGCTCTGCAACATTCACCTAATTTTAATTAAAACCCTTAGTACAAAATCACTTTATTTCTTTTAACAATTCAAGTTCATTCAACATCTTGTACTCTCCGAGCCGACGTTAAGCTAGCCGAGGCAAGGAGAGTAAGTGAAATGTCACAGACTTGCTTTTTGTTTAACAATGTAGGCGATTATTGTCACGTAACTTAGTTACTTGTTGATTTTTAAAGCCTGTATAAGGCTTAAAATTAAAACCCTTTATTTGGAAGCCTTCCAGCAATTTTTTAAAACTTTTTCTTTCAAAGGGAATAACCATCATCATTACCTTAATGTTCATGTAAAATATAAACCCCACCCGTTTGGTCAGAATCGCTGGGCAATTGAAACTGACGAATTAGATAGTAGTAGCCAGTAGTAGCCAGTAGTTTTTGAGCATGTTCAAGTCATATTTTCACCAAAAAAGGAATGCTCGTACCCCAACCCAAATTTGGCATGTGTTGTCGGGTATCTAAATCCCCTCGATTTTCATAGTTTTCAAAGTTCACATCACGTTTTCATGATGGTGGGTGACACCTCGAAAAACACCCCAACTCTGCTTGCTGTATAAGGTGCCTGAGTGTGTAGCGCACCCGCGGGCTTGGCTGCGGCGCCCTAACGGGCACCTAGATAATCTTTTGATTGCGGCTCAAATTTCACACGATATATTAATTCATAAAATTAAGGTTCTGTGAAAAAATCATTGAAATCGGATAATGAAGGTTGGTGCTATAAGCCCAAAGAAATTTTTTTTAAATAGAAAAAAATCGTTAAATGTTTGATTTTCATGAGAAATTATTTTTCAATCGCGCTCAAAAACGTTGCAGTTCTAAGTTCAGAAATTTCGAAGGCCTCCAGAAAATTTAAATTGAACTGGAAGTATCGGTTTAGCCGGGAAACGTGTCAACAAACACAAAAAAATTAAAACAGAAAAATAGAAAGAAAATAAGAAACATTCCATTTTTTTTCTTCATGTGTAGTAGAATGGAATCTTCGTCCTCCTACGCTTACCCCTTATTGGGTGGGAAGCGATGATTTCAATTTTCTCTTACCTCGAGAAAAATAGCTCGGGTTTTTTTTCTCTCTGTTTTTTTTCTCTCTCTACCGGGAAAACGGCATAATATCCGATCTTGATAAAAAATTGTGGGGGACCTCCGAAATCTCGAATTTAAATTCCCAAAAATTTTTTTGGGATAATCAAGTAAATATTTCTCAGATATTGTATTTTTTTTTCCGATTTTAATGCGGTTTTTGGGATTTTTGGGCCCGATTCTGACCAAAAGGGTGGGGCTAAAACTTTATATTTTTCATGTACAATAAGGTAATGGTGATGCGTGCCTTTTGAAAGAAAAAGTTAAAAAGTTAGCCAAATTCGTAAAAAAAAAAGGTTTTAATTAAGCCTTTACAGGGTATAAAAAATTAAAAAGAACTATAGAAACTTGACATAATCCCCTACAAAGCGACAAAAAACAGTCTTTGGGCCCCCAAACTTCAGTTCTATTGTTAAAATTGGGATTACGTAGCAATTAAATTTCTACTTTTTAAAAAAATTTTCCAAAAAAATATAATAAAAAAATTTTTTTTTTCAATGGGAAAATTTAAAAGTATTAGATCCCACCATACAAAAAACTTTATAAACATTCTACGAAATTCAACAGAAAAAGCTCATCCCCCCACGCGACTGGGAAAAAAATTTGCGAAGCGTTTTTTATTTTATATCCTTCTCTAAATCCATTTTTCGTACAATGCATGAATCTAAAAGGTAAAAAAAATCTAATCATGAAATTTCTACATTATCCCCGACCCTTAACTAAACAAACATTTTTGGGGCCTGAGAAAACTGAGCAAAATGTTGCAAAAAAAAATAAGTTTTTTTAAAATAATTCAGGGGGGGGAGGAACGTTTTGAAAGTAGAAAGGGGTTTTGGGGGGGGTTTACTATCACATTTCCCTGGGTGATGGGGGCCCTCTCACCGAAGACGAAATTTTCCACCATTCTACAGTTTTTTTTGTCATGTTTTGATTGAAAATGGATCTCAAGGGACTCCTTTTTTTTTATAAAGGATAATTACACTTTGTTGTTTTCTAAATTTCAATTTGATTGTATTTCCCAGGTTAACCATCATAATATGTATAAAAGTATGTTATGAAAAGCACAATAATCGACCAGTTTTTTAAAAAACTTATAATTAAAAACTAAAAAAAATAAAAATTTTAAATTTCTCACTCGAACTCTGTAAAATAATATGTTGTCAGCAACTATCTGCGAAAAATAAATTACAAAAGGAACGCGAAGTTAATATTTGCAAACACCTGCCCCCCACCCCCTGGCCCAAACTTCGGGGGGGGGGGGGATTTTCCCCCCGGGTTCCTAAGCAACTGATATTTTGTATTTTATATATTAATTTACATTTCATGCTTATCCATTTGCCTTTCTTTCGTTAATTCACTTGTATCAAAAATTAACTAGGAAAAACGCCAAAGTCGTTGTTAGACGAGTGAGTGAGCCATGTGAGAACCCGTAACATTCCCTTTCTTCCCCCTACCTAAGGCCTCCCCTAGCCTATCATAGGCTAGAGTGGCGCATTATCACTTATCCCCTTACAGTTGACGAGCCTTATACCAACTAAACTTAAAAACCCTATTATTTATACCAATATAATTATCAACTTCAAACTTAAATGCAAAGGGTTACCGGGTACTCAACACATGACTCGCTCACTCGTCTAACACGAGATTGGCGTTTTTAGTTTAGTTAGCAAAAGGCGCCGTTATCCCCCGAAATGTGGGAGACCTGGGTTAAAATCCCTGGTCGGGAAAGATTTTGTAATTTCTGGATTGTATTTAAAAATGATTAAACATTTTTTGAAATTTCGTTTTAACCAGTGTAGTCTATCATCTGTGACAATACTATGGAAAACATAGCCCAGTACGAAATACGTGAAAATATTGAAAGGCTTACTCAATCTCCGAGCTATATTTGGGGTACTTGAGCGTGCAAGATTCGATACACCTTGGGCACTGCATTTCGCAGCAGACAAATAACAAAAAAAAATATTTTTTTCAAAAAAAAAAACCTTTGTCGTTAAAAAAATTTCCCTACCCATTCCAGCCTTCGCAGCCTATTTTCCAAATTTATTATTTTTTGTAGGTTTAAATGCAATAGATCTAGTGTTTTTGTTAGAAGTTTCTAAGTAAACCCGTGCCAAATGTCTGTTTAAATTTTAGTGCAATCTTTCCGTTTTTCCCGGTTTGTTTTTTCGATGTACAGACGACAGACCCACAGACTCTCAGAAGCACCGGGTTGATTTAAATGGAGACACTCGTCGCTTCGCCCCCTCGTTAATTAATTTGCAACGCGAGTCGAGGCGTGTTTGGTAAAAAAAAAGAACAAAAAAACCTCCCTAGAGAAGAAGACTGTCCTTGATAAAACCCCTCGTACGTGCTCATCGAAGTCGTCGTTTTAGAAACAGGCTCGGTTTGGCCCGGTACAGTGAGCCATCATATGGGCTCGGCATTTCGCCCATAAATCACCTCTTTAGGAAATATAACGGGGCCGCTTCGCGAACGTTTTTTTTTAGCCTTGAGGATGGTTTTTTGTAATTTTTTATTTTTGACCTTTTTTCCCTTTGCAAGGTTTTTTGAAGCATTGTGGGGTTTGTTGTCAATTTTTAAAAATTGTTACTTGTTAATTGTTATTAAAAACCCAAAAAAAAACTAATTTTAAAACCTTTATTCTATGGATTTGGCTAACTTTTTTTTCAAAAAGCAATACACACCATTACCTTAATGTCCATGAAAATATGAAACGTTGTAGCCTCACCCTTTTGGTCAGAATGGCCCAAAATGTCACGAAAATATCGCACTAAAAATAAAAAAAAATAGTAAATGTACATATTCTGAGAAATAATTCTTTGATTGTACCAAAAAAAGTGGCAGGTCTTAGTTTAAGATTTCGGGTCCCCTCCAATTTTTAAACAAAATCGCATGTCGTTTTCCCGGTTTAAGAGAGCGAAAAGACAAAAAAAAAAAATTGGAGCTAAATTTTTTGAGGGGTCAGTGAAAATTTAAGTCTTCGCTTTGCTCATCCCAAATTTTTATTAGGGGAAGGAAATATGGGAAAACAGTACTGATTTATGGACGTTTATAGCTTCTCAAGTACAGTACTTTCTTGAGTTTTGAAAAATTGGATGAGCGAAGCGAAGACTTCAATTTCACCGACCCCCCAAAAAATTTAGCTCGGTTGTTTTTTTGTTTTGTTTTTTTTGTTTTTTTTTTGTTTTCCGTCTGTTTGTTCGCTCTCTACCGGCAAACGGCATATGCGATCTTGATGAAAATTTGACCACGACCTTCGTTTTCTCTGAACTTAGACTTGCCACGTTTTGGGTACAATCGAAGAAATATTTCTCATGAATATCGTACTTTTACGATTTTTTTTCGATTTTTAGTGCGATATTTTCGTGCCATTTGGGCCCAATTCTGACTAAACGGGTGGGGCTACAACGTTCATATTTCACATACACATTAAGGTTATGGTGATGTATTGCTTTCTGAAAGAAAAAGTTGAAAAAGTTATCCAGAATCGAGAGAAATAAAGCTTTTTGGATGAGCGTAGCGAGCGTAGCGAGTGGAGCGAAGATTCCATTTCACTACACTGGAGAAAATATCCGGAATGTTTTTTTTTTCTTTTTTTTTTTTTTTTTTGTCTGTTTTGTTACACGATCCGGCTGAAACCGATACTCCGATTGCGACAAAATTTTATGGAGACCTTCGAAATCTCTGAACTTAGAACTGCACCGTACGAAAAATTGATAAAAAAATTATTTCTCTTGAAAATCGCAATTTTACGATTTTTTTCGATTTTCTTTTTTGTTTTTGTTTGTATTTTTGTGTGTTTTGTTAACACGATTTCGGCTAAACCAATAATCCAATTGCAATAAAAATTTTGGAGACCTTTGAAATCTTGAACTTAGAACTGCCACCTTTTTGAGCGCAATCGAAAAATTATTTCTCATGAAAATCGCAATTTTAAGATTTTTTTTGTTTTTCTTGTTTTTTCTGTTTTTATTTTTGTGTGTTTGTTAACACGATTCCGGCTAAGCCGATATTCCAATTGCGATGACATTTTATGGAGAGCTTCGAAATCTTTAAACTTATGAACTGCCACGTTTTTTGGGTACAATCGAAGAAATATTTCTCATGAATATCGTACTTTCACGATTTTTTTAACGATTTTTAGTGCGATATTTTCGTGACATTTGGGCTGATTCTGACCAAACGGGTGGGGCTACAAACGTTCATATTTCCATGGACATTAAGGTAATGGTTATGTATTGCTTTTGAAAGAAAAAGTTGAAAAAGTTGCCAGAATCTATAGAAATAAAGGTTTTAATATGAGTTTTTTTTTAGGTTTATAATAACAAGTAACAAGTAACAATAGAGACTTGACAACAATCACCTACAATGCATTCCAAAAGCACTTGCAAAGGAAAAGTGGACCTACAAAAACTAAAAACTTACAAAAACGCTCATCCATCAACGCGGCGGGACTTAAGCGTTTTCCTAGTAATATACGTTTTTTACTTTTTGTGCGATATTTTCGTGCCATTTGGGCCAATTTTGACCAAACGGGTGGGTCCACAACGTTCATATTATACATGGACATTAAGGTTATGGTGATGTAGTACCTTTGAAAGAAAATGTTGAAAAAGTTAGCCAGAATCCATAGAAATATAACTTTTAATGTAAGATTTTTACGTTAAATAATAACAAATTAACAAAAAACAATAGAAACTTGACAACAATCACCTACAATGCGTCGGCAGAAAAACAAAGAGCACTTGCAAAAGTAAAGATACCCACGCAAACTAAAAACTTTAAAAAAGCTCATCCATCAACGCGGCGGGACTTAAGCGTTTTCCTAGTTATTACAAGTAGGGCAATCAACATTTTGTTTCTGTTTCCACTCTCTGATAGTAACAGTACAGTATTCTTATTTCTCGTTAATAGTACTTTTTAATCCTTGTGAATCGTCCTTCATCGTCATGTATCACCAATATTTAGAAGCAAAGCAGCAAAAAAGCAGAAAATCATCTCATCATATCTCATCATCATCATCACATAAATCATCATCATCATCATCATCATCATCATCATCATCATCATCATCATCATCACCCATCTCGTCGCCCGTCATCATCATCATCATCATCATAAAATCATTTTATTGTATCTATCACTTTACTTGCGTCAACCAACAATTTATCAATAACATTAAATTTGTTGACAAAAATATACAAAGTTTTTACAATACATTTACTTGTTTTTAAAGCAAAAAACCACCATACATTTTGCCCCCCGCACCCCAGCATACCCAAAAAAGGGAAAAATTGGGAAACAATTGTTTTTAAAACAAAATTAAAATTTAAATAACAATAATCAAATATCGGGTACCCCAATAATACAAAAATTTACTGCATACAATGTATACCCTTTGCCCCGCTCAAATTGTAAAAAATAATATATATACTTAAAAAACAAAATAGGTCAAAAGAAAACCGTAATTTTTTCCCCCAAAATTTCCCCTTTTTTTACACCATAAATCACGAAATCTCTGCGTTTTTTTAAAAAACAAATTAAAAAATATGTATACAATTAGTTTTTTTTTTTTTTTCTTTTACTCATCGTTGTATTGTCGATGCCCATTTACATGTTCAATAAAAAATGTCTCTGTTTCCCCCAAATAGTGTCACTGCCATAAACCTTTCTCATTAGGGTAATTTCCTTTTTTTCCAATTCCAAGCATTTTTCCAACCCGATCTTCCTAGTCCCACGTCCCAGACCCCCCAAAACCACTGCCTTCAACCACATTTTTAAAACCCCTGGTTCAAAGCACTTCGGCATGTGGCGTATATTTCCCCGGGAATCTTTAATCTCGAAGCTAAAAAGCGTCTTTTGGGGGTTCTGGGCCCGGAAATTTAACGTCCACTATACAAGTTTTCCCCTTTTTTGGGGGTTTCCCAAAATAACTAAAATCAGGTTTTTCCCCTCAATGGGGGGGCAATTTGGAATCTTTTTTGATTAACTCGGTTGTGTTTGCCGATTCCTCGAATAGCCTTAACTAATCTTTTCAACACGGGCATTTTTTGCCTCTCTGTCCATGCAGCAGTTTTAATCGACCGAGTTAAAAAACATGGGGTAAGTTTCGTGCCCATTTCACACCGGCGACATTTTTAGTAGACATTTCCGTACCCCGAGTACCATTTAGCCCCACTGTATTTTAATCGCCCCTTTGTAACAAACCGCCTTTCCACAGAACCGTGAAAATCGCCCAGTTGACGAAAGGGTTTTACTAGCCTGAGTTTTCTAAAAATGTCTTTACCCCTTTTCCCCTGGTCGGGCCCTTTCGAAGAAGTCTTTCTTTTTTAGTTGGACGAAAAACCTTTTCTTATTTGGGTTTTACCAAATAGCCGCGAGCCTTTGGGGGTATAGAAATGCCTATCGGGTGTCCGATTTGGCATATTTATTGAAAGGGCTTTTTCCCTCTTGCCTCACGGGACCCCCCTGAAAAACCCAATGCGTTTTTTGTAGCCTCCTTGAAAAGCTTAAACGTGCTCTAGTCCAAATGGAACTAAAGTCTTTACTTCTACCTCCCAGATAAACCAAACCATGTTTCCCCCAAAGGAATTTGGCAACACCCGTGACCGTAGGTTCTCTCCCAAATACTTTTTTCCAAACTCCCTCCTTTAGTAGGCCCCCAAGGGGGAAATTTTTCCCTTAAAAAGGTGGATCGCTGGCCGTAAGAACCCCGAAACGGAGGGGGCTAACCCAGAACATCTACAGATTTCCATTAGTTGGAAACGGGCCCCTGCACCCCCCTCTGCCATGGGAAAATGTCACCACCTCTGCCCCGGGGCACGTCGGGGGGTGATAGCCACCTTTTCCCGGCGGGGGCCTTCATTTTGGGGGGGTCAAATTTAAAAAAGGGGCAGTCTTTCTCATCCCTCCCCCACGCATTTAAACTCAAGCGGGGGAGGGAAAAGTTTTTACGGCACTAACTTCTGCCGGGGGGTGCTAACGGAGAAACATCAATTTTGTGTAGGTCTTAACATTCTCTCCATTCAGCTACGGGCTTTTGGGTTGGGACTCTAAAATCCAGTGGGAAACGCCCAAAATGCTGGTACGCCTCCCCATCTTTTCAATTTTTCATTGGGAAACTTGTATGGGAAATCATTTGGGAAAAGCGTATCTCGTTTTTTTTTCTCCCGCCCAAATACTTGGCGAAGCCCCTTTTTTTTTTGGGTTTAAATGCCAGTCCCTCCCCCTTTTGGTTTGCATCCCACTCCCCTCAAAAAAAGGGTCGTGGGCCCCAATTCATTTTTTGCTGCTAAAAAAAGTCCGGATAGGCCGTAGGGGAAATCGATTGACTATGATTTCACACCCCCACAACTATCACTTAATTTTTAATCGCTCTAATGATTGGCTCAATAGAAAAGTTTTAAACGAATTGGGCTTAGCGGGCCCCCCTTGTTTCACTCCAGCTTTGAGCTAAATATCATTTGTATAGCCTTGACCTTTTTCTAACTCTAGAAACATTTTTCCATGGTACATGTCAGCTATGATCTCTGAAGGGCTTAAAGGTACCCCCCAGTTGTCTTAGGGGCCCCCTTCATATATTTCGTGGGGGTACGGCCCCAAAAGGCATTTGAAAGATAAAGCCAAGTTTGCTAGCCTTTTTTTGGGTGCCTTTTTTGGCGTTTTTCAATTATAGTTTTTGCGGGGAAAAAATTTTTCCAAAAAGGGCTCCCTAAATTCCCATAAACCTTTTTTTGCTTTTGGGGGGAAATGATTTTGTTATTTAGATGCCCATTTCGATACCCTTTCCCTCCCGGGAAATTTCTGCATATAGTTTGCTCTAGTTGATCCTAAGGGTAAGAGGTCGCCAATTGACAAGTCACCCCTACCCCCCTTTTCCCGGGGGAAAATTTTAGAAACAGTTCTTTACTTTTTCCCTGCCAGTTTGGAAAATTTGTTTTGACTTAAAGGCAAATGTTAAAAATCGCACTAAAAAAGTTTGCATTCACTTCAAATTTTTTTCAAGAAAAAATATTTTTTGAAAACTGGCCCCGGGGCCCGAGCTTTTATGCTAAAAAGGCGTGATTTTTTTCTCCCCTGCTTAATAGGGGGGGATTACATCCCTCTCCCCGTAGTTTTTCCCAAAGCAAATTTGGAAATTTTGTTGGGGGTGGTGTCCAGTTATGTCAGGATTATTGAAGGGGGTCTTTAAATAATCTTTCCCCCCACCTTGTTTTTTCTACGCTACAAATGGTGAAAAACCTTTCATTATTCCTCAAATCGGTTTTTTTTCTCACCCGGGAAGCCTTTTTCAACCGGGGGTTTCTCATTAAACCCTTGAACTGCTGACCTTTTTGCTCTTGGGGGGGGGAGCTCCCCCGTCGCCCCTCGATGGTGTCGGGCTGCATTTTGATTAGGACTAGGGGTTTCGGATTTGCCGCTCGTTTTTGCCTTTTTGAAAAAACCATTACCCCCCCCTTTCCACCCGCATCAGACCGCGACCTTTTCCCCGGTTTGTTACCACGATTTCCAGGTTGCCGATGAGACCTGGGGGTTTGGGGTACCTCTCATATTATCCTTTTTCCGTCTGCCAAAGGGGTTGTATTTTTTTGCAGTAAACCCCTGCCATCTCCTCTTAAATTGGTCCCATCCTTTCCCCGTACGCTCTTTCTAGTCGACTTTTCCACCTTTTTCCCCCGATCTGCTTTCTGGGGCCACATCCGCATTATTATCATTAATTTGGCTTGATGATATTATTTTGGTTGGGGGAAATTTATTTGTGTAATGAATCTTGTGTTTTAGGGCGAAATTTTTGACTTTATTAATTGGTTTTGTTTTGTTTTTGACAAAGGAGAACCCCGCAAAGTTTAGTGAATCCGAAACAGTTTTTTTGCCCTTTTTAAATTTGGGGTTGTTCATTAATTCTGAAACGATATGATCAGAGGAATTGCCCGTTGATATCTCCCATAAATTGCAGCATGAAATATAGAGGCCGGGGGAAATTTTTTGGGTGACTCCCTTGGGCCCTAGTTGCTTTTGCCCGTTAATAAGCAAAATTTCGTTAGCTGGCGCGCCCCTACAAAGGGTCTATGTGCCGGCGGGGAACAATCGTTAACCCCCCTTAAAAAATTTCGTTGACATCTTCATTTATGCTTGTTTTAACGAAAAAAACTACTTTCCTGTTGGGGCCCCTGTCACGTTTTTCCCGATGGCAGGGGTATATTTACCATCTCACTGGGGACATGGTGAGTGTTAAAATCTCTATTTCTTTTGTCCTCATCATCTCACCCTCATCATCATCATCATCATCCCTCATCATCATCATCATCCCTCATCCTTTATCATCATCATCATCATTTTATTAGTATCTTAAAATTTTCTTGCGTTTAAACCCAAAAATTTATCAAAAACGTTTGAAGTTTTGACTAAATAACAAAGTTATTTCAAACATTATACATTGTTTTAAAAGGGATAAAAAAACCATACATATTTCCCGCAAATACCCGCATACACAAAAAAACGGTAAAATTTGGGCAATTGTTGTTAACATTTAAAATTAACACAATAACTATTCGGTAAAACCACAATAAAACTAAAAAGTACATGCATACAAAGTTAACCCCTTTTCACGCTCCAAAATTTTAACAATAATTATATACATACAAAAAAAAAATGGGCTAAATGAAACCCTAATGTCAATCCTATTTTTACACCATAAATCACGCAATCTCTGCTTTGTTTTAAAAAGAATTTAAAAAAATGTATACAATTAGTATTTTTTTTTTTTACGTCCCTTTAGTTTTTATTTTCCCATGCCCCCGTTACATGTTCAATCAGTTACATCATCTCGTCATCATCACCCTCATCACATCATCTCATCAAACATCCCTCCCTCATCATCATCATTTATTTTTTTTCTATCACATTTTCATTTTCGTCAACCAAAAATTTTAAAAATAGTTGAAGTTGTTGACTTAAAAATACAAATTTATTACAAAACATTGTACATTTTTTTTTAAAGCTTTAAAAAACCATACCCATTGCACCGCACCCCAGCATACACATAAAAAGGGAAAATTGGACAATTTTTGTTAAAAATATTAAAATTAAAACAAAAAATCTTATCAGGTACCCACAATAATACAAAAAAAATACTGCATACAGGGATAAATCCCTTTTCAAACCCCTTTAAAATTTTAACAATAAAAATATAACATCATCATCATCACCATCATCTAAAAAGGGAAAAAAATTTGGGAAAAAAAAATCGTGTATTAGATATTATAACCTTAGAGCCGAGAAAATGGGGAAAAAGTAGGGGCCCAGAAACGCATATTTTCAGCTTTATTCGTGGTGATCTCGTGCATTGAGCTCCTGTTTTGTGAGGTTTAAAACCCTTTGGGCCCCTCATACATATACCCCTACATACAATACATACTACATACATACCTACATAATACATACATACATACATACATACATACATACATACATACATACATACATACATACATACATACATCAAAACATACATACATACATACATACATACATCCCAATACATACATAATATATACATACATACATACATACAATACATACATACATCATACATACATACATACTACATACATACATACATACATAAAAATACTACATACATACATACATACAAAATACATACATACATACATACATCCCATAAAACATACATACATACATACATACATACATACATATACATACATACATTTTACACAATGCTTTAAAATATTGTATTTATTATTTAACGACTATCCTATCTTGTTACAAAAGAGCGACCTACAAAAGAGGGCAAAAAGAAGACATCTTTATTTTTTATTGTACCTTGAGCACATTGTATGCTTTATTTTACTGTAAACAATGGCTTTGGGCTGTAAAATTAATTATAGCCTATTGAATTCCACTTAACAATGCATTGTATTTTTAATAATTAGTATTAATTAATAACGATGATAATAATTACAATGCATTGCACTTTTAAGTAAACATAATGGCAAGGATTTTAAAATTTTTGTTCTTGCATGTAATATCCCCAATCATAAATACTTTTCTTGCAACAACAGGATAGACAGCTCATTATAATATTGACTCAATAACAAATGATTTAAATAAATTTGTGTTTTTTTCTTAGTTTGCAATCGGATAAACTACTAAGGCACTGTTTATCAACAAAGAATAAATGAACAACAAATTTAAATAAAATGTTTTTCCTCATAAGATGAAGCCTCAGTAGCTCGTCCGTATGCAATGTGCATTGCAAAT
>JAMZAV010013174.1:0-16325 GCA_024449915.1 Sweltsa coloradensis | reverse complement strand
TAGTAATGGGCAATGGGGCCAATGGCATATGTGCTCGGGTTTCACCGGTCAACAAATCCAAACATGCAACACAGGTGCGGCGCACGATATGGGAGACCGTATGACAGAAAGAGATCACGCTCACTTACCACACATTTACTTAGAACAGCCACGCTTTTGTCCGTAATGTCGTCTTGCAATTCAATATTGTAAAAGTGACAGATGCGTCAGTGTTGTGTGTTATAATTTAAACAATCAGCAAAGTTTACAAAAACAAAATGAATGTCTGATGAGTGATGACAGTAGGCAGTCTAGCGCTCGCCTTGCGCATGTGGTTGTGATTTAGCTGTATCACAGGTTATTTATTTGCACAACAAAATAATTTCATACATGAATGAAGGGGCAGACTGCGAGTTTGTTAAACTGCACCGCTCGCAGCGCTTCTGTGATACGGTCTCCCATAGAGAGGTGTGCATTACTCCTGCAGTGCAGTCAACTTGCATTGCATGTGTGTATTGCCGGGCAGAAAACTTGTTTTTGTATGTCATCTCAGGGCGAAAGTAACATGAAGCGGACAAGAACACTGATTACAAAAATTCTTCACCATAGCATCTGTCTAGGATAGTGCAACCCATATCGTAGATCGCTCAACGTCAAGCCTCTCCGCTATTTTGAGTCCATGAATACAATCGAGAAAGTCATAAATATTAAATTGTGTCTAAGTTTTATTTTTACTCTTTGTCCACCTATCTATGGTAACATGAAAATTAGATTTGCCAAATTAAGAGTATGCACCAGTTGCATTTTATTTTGTACTATCTCCTAGCTTCTAGGTATATCAAGTAGACTTAAATGTTATGACGAGTTATGAGATATTTCCCTATTACACTTTGGGGCTTAATAAGTGCAGCTGGGAAATAGTTTTTAAAAACTTAGCCCTCACCCCCCCCCCAAAAAAAAAAATTTACTCAAAAACTTGAAAAATCTAAATCCTGGGAAAAACAAAGAATGTATTTGATCTTAATCCTCATCCATCACAACTCATCATCTCAAACATTACTAAGAAAAAGTAACAAACACTCCACGAATATGATTGACCTACATAACATTCCAACTTACCCGGTGTGTGAATCAGATCCCGCAGCAGTTGAAACAGCGTGTCCAGCGCGTGAGGCTGAAACCTCGTCATCGTTGCGCTTGCGAGTCCCTCGAGCAGAATGAACCACACCCTCAGCACGCCACTAGGCCGGTCAAGCATGTCGAGGGTGACCATGTTCGCCGCCGACACGGAGAGAATGGCGTAGGAGATGTCTTGCTCACATCGCTCACTCGGTTCATAGCTCGATGTGTCGACATTAGGGATAATCGGGTCAACCAGCTGAGGAGAGTTGTTCAACTGAATCCTAAAACAATAATATTATGTTCATTACATTGATCTAGAGTTATCATCATCATCATCATTATCTGTTGCCACGTCCAACTCTGCATTGGGTCGGCATTGAAGATAGATAGGACTTATTTTAAATTTAAATTAACATGCTGTGTTGGTATTCAATACAACAAGGGGCAGAAATGGTATAGGTAGCTTTAGCCTATGCATATCATGTAAGGTAAGAAAAGATGTTTTCAGTTTTTTATAACAGTTTCTAAAAATGTACGTAATTCAAATAAGTAGGCCTATTACTACTTTCAGCTATTCTTGTTACCACAAATCTTGGTTCATATCCAGGGTGAGTCTCAGATGTTTTGTAGTTTTGTTGCCAAAAAGTATTAGTCTATGGAGGGAAGCTGCCAAACTGCTTAGTGCTGTTCATGTGAGGTGTTTCTTTCTATCATCCTTATTTCTTATAGAATGAATCAATGGTGCCCTGGCCTAGCAACAGCAGGAGAGGCAGCTTTTCTCTTGTTGCCACAATTCCTGGTTCAAATCCAGGGTGAGTCATAGATATTTGTTGCCCAGGCACTAGAGTTTTGGAGGGTAGCCCCGTTACTGGTTGTGCTGACCGGTGAGGTTATCAATGAATGAACCTTGCTGAATGATGACATTGCACAATCAACTTCTAGTGTGGCCCTACTACACGTTGTGTTATATGTTTTGTTTTGTGTGTACATTGAAATTAAACACCTATTGTAGGCTAGATAAGCAGTCTCCAATACCTCCGCACAGGCGCGAGCGTAGCAAATTGAAGAGTCAATCTGCCATCAACAAATGGCGTTTTAATTTATACTTTTTTAATGCAATAAAGCAGGGCTGCCGTTTTAACGGATTTTATCCGTTTTTACGGATATTTAGGGTGCAAAACGGATAAACGGATTTTTAGTCTTATTTACGGATATTTCGTTTATTACGTTTTCTATGCTTATTTTCGTATTTGAATCTGCGCGGGCTTATTTCGATTGTAAACATTGAAGGCGGGGCGATAATCGATTCGACTTTAGATAGGGGGCGGAGCAAGGGCGGAGCCGTGTCCCAGACGTTGTAGAAACTGCTTCTGTGTAGTAGTAACAGCCAGAACAGCTGTTGCTTTTGGGAGGATGCAAGATAAATTGAACAGCCAAGGACAAACAATGGAGATTGGAGCCTACAAAATTGTTTTCTTTCGTTTTTGTTTATAAAGTTTGGATTACGTGATCTTAAACATAAAAAATAGAATTAGTATATGATTAAAATGTTATTAACAAGTTCTGCAAGACTGCAATGTTATTAATAGACACAACACATGGGCCTAGGTCAAAATTTGATGCAACATTCCTAGGGCCTAGGCGGCTAGGCCTAAGAATTTTTTAATCAGGTCAGATTTAAAACAGATTTTCTGTAGGTTAAATAAGTAACAATTTACATTTTTATTCAATCTTAATTAAAGCAGGATGTTTCAGGCTCATTTATTCTCATCTGTGCATAGGCCTAGGCCCTTGGCAACTTTTAGGTTATGATGGTAACAAATATAAACATCACATTTAGCCATTTTCATAGTTTGTTCAATGAAATTAACGTTTTTTAGACTTTTCACGGATATTTGCGGATTTTTAATGTCCTCCAACAGGATTTGAAAAAAATGTCAGTGGCAGCCCTGCAATAAAGTATTTTACTGGATTGTTTGATATGGTTTTAGCTTGTGCAGCATGGTATTGAACAAACAGAAACAATACGAAGTTATTGCATAAGGGAATTTAGAAATCATTTGGTGTTAAAGGCTAGTATGCTTACCTGTCAACCTGGCGGCAATCTTGAGAACTATTTGGGCTACAAATCGCTCCCATTTGATTAACATGCAAACTTCCATATTCAAGATGGCTTCAAATTGTCACGGAAGTGGATTAATGACTGCTGATCTAGCCTACAATAGGTGTTTAATATCAATGGGTGTGTAGCTAGCTAATTTTTAGTAGCCGTTAACAGCGTGATGAGTCCCAGAAGAACATATCACGTTGTGGGAAGGTATGGTCCAATAAGATCTGTTTTGTTTTTTTAAAACAATCAGCTGTTACGTAACAAGAACTACGGCAAACAACAAAACTTGGGCCATCCCAGAGCAGCCAGAACACTGGACTTTCAGGCCCAGATTAACGAGTGTGTGAAAATGACGGTAACTTGCCTGTGAGCGGTGTGGAACATTGGACACGCCGGCATGTTGTACATGAATGCCAGGATTTCACAGCTTTTCTCAAGAAATTTTAGAGCTGCCAGGCACATTTCAAGCTCTGGGTTTGATAAGGAATTACTGGTGGCTGGATCTGCATTCAGCACATCATCCAAATCACCTGCAACAATCAACATATGGTATTGGATTGCTATCAAACAGTCATTAGTATGTATCACCTCAAGAGTTTAAATATTGGATTTGAATTAAAGCAAACTGACACATTTGCAATTAAGGTTATAATTTAATAGGGTAAAGTATAATAGTATTATAGTATTACCGTATTGTTCCGAATAAAGCACGACCTCGAATATAACACGACCCCCAATTTTTCAGAATCATTTCAAGAAAAAAGAAAAAAATCAAAGAAAATTAAAATGTACATGAAACACTTACAACAAAACATTTTGAACAATGTTAGGGCCTAGGCCTATGGTTTTTTACAGGGTAGGGCCAAGCACAAGCTCACATGTCAACCACAGTTCACCAGTCTGATTCCTGGTCTTCAATGTTTACGTCGTGGGGGGGGGGGGGTGGGGGGGGGGGGTTATACTAGGCCCTAGTATCTATGGTCGTAGGCCTAGGCCTAGCTCCTTCGCAATCCCTTGCTGATTTGTAAGGCAGAGGAACCTTTCTTTTCCACGCGGATCAGCAGTCTTCATTTGTTCATCTTGAGCCATTTCATCTTCTCCTTCATCACTCATTATTACGTTACGTAGACTCTTAGCTCTTAGCAACGTAGATAGACAACCCCGACAAACAAAATCTATGTAGGTCAAGCTAGGTCACGATGTGATCACGGCTAAGGATTCTGACGACTAGCAGACAGTTTCGCCCAAGGTTCGGCCGAGTTCAGTGCTTCGAGTGGGTGGGCGGGGCGAAGCGCAGCAGACTATGCGCGGGAGTTGTATAGAGGCGTGGCCTATGTTCAGGCGCTATTTCAAATGCAAGCGCGCGGAAATAACGCGAGTGCTGTTTTTGAGATTGTATTTTCGGAAAAAAACATCGCGCTATATTCGGAACAATACGGTAATATTAAATGTAATGTAAAGTAATACTAGTACTATTTATTTAGACAATGATAAGGCAAAGTCAAGCTGGTTTGCCTGGATTCTCCGCCAGGATCGCATGATCGAGGTTTGGTCACAGGACTCTTTACATTGTAGTTCGAGTAAAACTTACACATTGCGGCACCCACCACAACAATAATGCACTGCCGTTAAAATGTCGTAAAAATTCTTAATTTATCAACGTCCAGACAACTGTGACCAAAGCCCGATTGTTCTGCGCTCTGGTGGGGGAATAGTTTGACCATTGCCCTATTGCTAAATAAAAAATAGTATACAGCAAGTACAGTAAGATCTCTCTTATCCGATCTCCTCTTATCCGATGTTCCGTGTTAACCGAGCCGCAAAAAAAAAAGAAAAGAAAAAAAAATTAAAGTTTTAAATACGTAAATAAAACATAAAAATAATTACAGACGCCGCGCCGCACTTTTTTAAATGTACTCGCATACATTTGTAGGCATGCCTTACGAGTGAGTGCAAAGAAGATAGATCGGCGATATATCTCGACTTTCGAGCAGTGTGCATCAGTGTACTGAGCGTATAGAGTTCAGTGGTCAGTGTGCGTCGGGCGCATCGCCGGTAAGCGTCAGTGCCACCCACTGAGCATATAGAGGTCAGTGTGCGTCGCGCGCCTGCGCGTGCGCATACGATCCAGCCATCTCACACACAGCTGTTCAAAGATGGTCGTTGTGGAACTAGATGCAATCATGTTTCAACCGATTCACGAAATTCGTAATCACGACGCATTGAATTGTTATTCCTGGGCTTATCTTATTTCTTTCCCAGACTTATCTTGCGTCGTGAGCTTCAGCGCGGGCATAGTAGTGAGAGGTTTTCCCACATGAGAAAGAGAGCTAGGCCTAGGCTAGGCCTATGTTTGCATTGTAGGCCTAGGCCTACTGCGTCGAGTTTAGGCCTAGGCCTAGGCCTAGACATACGTTTTTTATTACGACATGTAGGCCTAATTGTGTACGTGTGTTCGTGAGCTTGAATTACAAGCTATTAAATCATTTAGTATACCCTGTATGAAGTGTATCGTGTGTATTTTATGTTCCTTTATCCATTACATGTGTCATATATCATTTTACCACATCAGGCTATGCTACGAGAGCAAATAAACAATTGATCCGCGCCATCCGAGTTTTTCGCAAATCCGAGGTGCCCCCGGTCTCATCCAACTCGGATAAGAGAGATCTTACTGTACTATATTATAAAAGACTAAAAGTAACCCTAACTAAATTAAAAAACCTGGGTAACCTAAACTTAAGTGTAAGCAGGTCATAAAAATTCACCTTAGAATAAATAAAGCTAGCTAAATAAATAATTTACTTAAAAATAACAACAAAGTTTGAACAAATAAACAAAAAACTAATACTGTAAGTAAGGTACTAGAGACCAATAAAATTTACCTTCTCCATTCCTACTTCCAATTCCAAAATGTTTTACCAAAGTCCGGCCCATTATGCATGGACATTAATGTGCTCCAGTTTGATGACTGAAGTTCAATACACTTTCCATTCAACTGACATTACACATAGAGTGCTTTGGCTTTACTTACAAGGTCCTTGTACATGTTTTAGAAGACAAAGGATGCAGTCAACAGCTGCATTGGAGAAGACTAGAGGTTTATCAGTAGCAAGGAAGAACTCGAACACATCGAGCAATGCCTGAAGGTGGCTACCGGTTTCTCCAGACCCCTGACTAGACGACACCTGTGTGGACAACGTAATACGTATGTACAATCAATTTATAGGAATGGAGAAGAGATTACAGGATGGGAAAGAATAGAGAACATAAAACACAGCAAGAAGGGCTGGGGATGCCACACATTTTCACCTGTTGAGGACTGCAGAAACCTCAATCATTAGTTAAGGTTTGCAATTTTTAGAAATGCCACATTTTTATACTTTATGGACCCCTTACTTTTAAGTACCGGAAGAAGGCCTATTTTTTTAAATGATAATAATGGCCGTTGAATGGTTTCCAAGGCTGTATCAGTAGTTTTGTTAGTTTGATGAAAGGAAGCAATACCAGGGGTGGTCCCAGGCATGTACGTAGTTACTTAGACTTTGTTGTTTAAATAAGATTTTTTTCACACTTCTGTTGCAGGTACCCTAATTTATGAAACATAAATTGGAAGATGTAGTTACACATGAAT
This sequence comes from Sweltsa coloradensis, assembly GCA_024449915.1. Lineage (NCBI taxonomy): Eukaryota > Metazoa > Arthropoda > Insecta > Plecoptera > Chloroperlidae > Sweltsa > Sweltsa coloradensis. The sequence continues at coordinate 9,480 of JAMZAV010013174.1, read as the reverse complement.
TGACAAGCGAGTGGTGGGGGTTTGGGGTAAAAATTAAGATACAGCCGTGCCAAGGGCTCTTATTGCCGAAGGCAATAATTCTGCAACTAATGCAAAGATTCAAAACACGTTTTAAAATTGAAACTAGAGTTAGATAATACGTACTGCAGTCAATGCTTACTATTTTCTTCCAAAATGTTTTTTGATTTTGTAATTTTCAGCTGTTTTGTTTTGTGAAACATTTTGTGAAAATATAGTCTTGGTACCTCTGAGGACATGCCGCCCCCCTAAACTTTGCCGCAGTTTTCTTAGACCTAAATACGGCACTGAAACCAAGTGAGTGCAACTTACCGATAGTTTTCTCATGCTGCCCGCTATTGATGACTGATTGGTTGGCAGCTTGACCACTCGTAGAGCTCCGAATAAAGGTCGCCAGCCTGATCTGATCTCGGAGCGATTGGCTTCTACAAACTCACAGATACAGCTAACAATCTAAAACAGAAAAGATTTCTAGGTGACATCTTCTTTTAAACACCCAGATATGGAATTTATATACCATTTTCTGCCTGCCTAGTAAAGGTTTAAAGCTTATTTCCCCTCTTCCATATTTTTTGACCCAATGTTCGGTTTTGGCAAAATCACTTTTTTATTTACATACCGGTACCTATCTAGACCTACTTTCTTCTTTGCATGCTCTGTGTGTATATTTGATGTCAACTAGGGATGCACATGATAATCGATATTATCGATCGATAATCAATAATAATCATAACTCAGTTCCAACTATGTCGGGTTGAGTGGTGGTTTTTCACCATTATCTAGAGCATGAAACTGTAGATACTAAGCTTGCCAGACTCAGTGTTTCTTCCACATCATCTAACTCCTTCCTCTCCACCAATTTATTCCACTCTCTTCTGTCCTCCCACAGCTTTACTCTTGCCACATGCTCCCACACTTCATCCCGTTTTCCATACCGGGTAATGGATATAATTTTGATAATCAATAACCAAAATTCATTATCGTTTATCGAAATATCAAATAATTGGTCAATAGTGGCACGAGCCAAACTCTAAAGACGAGATTATCTCACGGTTGTGCCATGCACTGGCAGCGCAGGGCTGATGGTGTCACACTCGAGATTTATGTTTGGAAATGTGCTAACAGTCGATAACAGAAGCCTAACACATGACATCGAAGACAGCGAGGAAGCAAACGGAACGCCAATGTATTGTTTTGACTTACACTGCCACACTTGAGGTTCCACTTGGGTCTATAGGTCGGAATAGGCTTTGTTGGCGATATTATCGATAATATCGATTCGATTCGATAATGACACAACCATTTTGATACTCGATAATGAAAAAAGTATCGATGTGCATCCCTAATGTCAACTAACCCTCACTATCTTTTGAAACTTCTACTCTCAACCAAGCATCCATTTCAAGGCAAAAGCAATCGGAAAGAATAGGTAATGACTTGAGATACTGATAAAGAAAACAATCAGAGAGAAAATGTAAGGCGGCTTTAGGGACAAGATCACTGACTTCTATCATGCTTCTATTTACAAGAAATTATATTCAAATTGGTTCCGTGTGTAGGCCTTCTTGGTACATAGGTAGTTAGAAGTTGGTACCATAAAAGAGATGTCAGCAATAGTATACCTGTTACAATTAAACAAAAACAAAATATATATTATATTGGTGTGAGATAGGATCCAACAGCTTACATTCGAAAAATTATGGTGGCTGCTGAATTTCTTGATAAATAAATAGACATAAATATGTACAAAACACAGAAAAAACACGAGATATTTTGACACGAGGTCTTGTTCACTCAAGAGAGAAAGGAAAATGATTCATCTTCCTTTCTCTTGTGTTGAAACGTCTCGTGTTTTTTCTGTGTTTTGTACATATTTGTCTCTATTTATCAAGGAATTCAGCAGCAGCCATCATTTTTCGAAGGTAAGCTGTTGGATACTATCTAACACCAATATACTCCAGCCGATTGGCATTCTATCAACATAACCTTAAACAAAATATATTTACTCTTAGCATCACACTTAATAACAAATGTCAAAATGTTATTGGATTTTTTGTTTATATTACATGAATATGAAATTCAAATCCTAATGGACCCTACTTTAGAAAAATCTGCTCTAAACAATCTGACAGATCTTTCTTTCCCAACCTGTCAACCCTTCTCCAATGAGATCATTTCAAACATTCATTGTATCCACTACCTCTACACACATTCATAACTGCTTGGTGCTTCGTGATGCATTTAATTTATATACTAATCACAGCCTGCCTATCTTTAAAGATCATTGTAAATTAACAACCCCAACTGTCAGCGACTACTCACTTGGTCTTGCACATCTACATCGCACAATTCAAGACACAGAAGGTTCTCAAACGGTTTGAATAATGCCTCATTGAAGTGAAAGTGCGGCAGCTCAGTCTGCTCGCTCAACAGCGCGGTGACGATATCGTGGATGCAATCAACAGCCTTCTTTGATACGGTTCTGTAATGAGATACGACGACATTGTAGAACAGTTCTTAGAATAATAACGGGTATTCAGAAGAACTGTAAGGTACTAAAATATAGTGTAAGCAAGAATGCAGACAATAACCAGAAGGAAGTGCTCTCAATTAACTTTAATTATCAAAATTGTATTTATTTTTAATTATATTTAGGCTAATGAAAACTGCATTTTATCACTTTATGACTACTAATCAATTTTGTTTTTGAATTGTACATCATCCTGAACTTAAAAGAAACATTCACTGTATAAAAGAAAATATTTCTTAACATAGGCCTATAAAGGCCTTACATAACGACACAAAACAATAATTTTTTAAAGATTTATTTAAGTACTCACTACTCAATATGTTCTCAAGAATTTAAATTAAATAAGTAAGATTTGAAAACAAGAGTTTTCTTGGATACAAAAGATACTGATTACTGACCTCTCTTTATGGCAAGCAGCCTCCATCAGATGTGGTCCCACGACAGCCCACGCTCGCATGATATGAACCAATGGCCGGCCACTGTGAACGCACTTCAACATCACGTCCCCTACTCGGTGTAGTAGCAACCACCCTTCACCTGGTGAAGAAAACAAAGCCGTCATCATTAAAATCAAGGGAGAAGATGTGGGATAGAATCCAACAGCTTACCTTCACGATGTGATGTAAGCCCACGAATTTGAGCGTAGAATAGATTTTTTTTTAACCCCTTAGCTGTTTATGCCGTATATATACGTCCATGCTAAACGGCATCCGTACTGTGCATGCCGTAAATATACGCGCCGCAACACTTCCCACTTCGTGTGTCTGTGCATGCCGTATATATACGCCTATTATCGCCAGCAGCAGAGGTCTTCATTCTAGTGATTTTCGTTCTGTTATGTTGGTGGTAGATGATCGATTTTTCGAGGCTATCCTAACGGGAATAGGAGCCTATTGCTTCATCTGTGCATAGTGGCGTCGCGTAAGGGTTGTTTATGTATTCATTACATGTCGGTTATTTTAGATTCAGATATAGTTTGGAGGGTGAACTGAATGATTTAATTAATTACAGTGATGATACAAAAAAATAATTGAGATACTTGCAAAAATGGCAAAGTAATGATAGTTTCAACTCAAGTATAAATAAGGGCATTTAACCTTAAAATAAATACACATGGCAAGAACAACTTCTGAAAATAAATTGCACAGTTAAGGGGTTAAATAATAAATAATAAGATAGAGGCCTATCTGCAATGCCGGCCCAACGCAGAGTTGGACGTGGCAACAGATAATGATGAAATAAAAACATGTAAAATATTTAGTTAACTAGGCCTACATAATCATCTCAGACCAGTGACCACCTTTCCAGTAGGGGTTGTTTCTTCCTTGTGCTCAACACAATAAGGGTAAAGTTATTTAATGTTTGCTTACTGCTCTAGGCCCCTACTCTTGTTTTATTGCACAGTCACTGTTCACCAAAATTTAAACTAGACATTCAGTGTAATATGAGTGCAACTATGGATGTGCAAGCACTCGATTTCCCAAGTGTTTTTTTATTTAAAGCTGAGTATTGTGTTTAGTACGATATTGGGCTTGATTAATGTTGAACTTAGCTATACAATATACGCTACATATCGTCTGTTCAACATGGGTCGTTCATGTAGTTTTAAAATCGAGCTTCTATCCCATACTCGGCTCAGCTCAACTAAAAAAATCTTAGGTTCGAGACTGGTGTGTTTAAATTTTAAAACTACTATTTGAAACACTTTGAAAAATATTTTAATGCGGCAAAAATATAATGTGCTTTTATTGCTGCATATTACTATTAGGGCTGCCCAACAATATCGATAATTCGATACGATATCGATATGAAGAAACAAATTCGATATTGATATGGAAATGTATATCGTTTTTTTAAAATCTTTTTTCCGATTTTTTTCTTCTTTTTTAAATCAAGAAATGCTTGGTGTGGCAGTGAGTTATGGTTCTGCAGTGCTGTCCCCCCCCCCCCCCCTCCCACGCCACCAACTACATATTGCTAGTCAGTCTGGCTTCGGGCCAAGACTCTTGCTGCTTTGTTTTGTTTATGTTATGAAATAAATAAGATAACAACTAACAAGACCACATCATGTGTAATCTCATTCATATCAGCAAAGCATAAGAGGCAGCTCAAGTTGTTACACTACAGTTAAGTAGAGTCCAGACAGAGTCAGCGATTGATTGATTATGATTGATTAAGGTCTTTATTTTAAGGCGGGATTAAGACTAGTGAAACCTTATCTTTAGGAGAGAGAGAGAGAGAGAGAGAGAGAGAGAGAGAGGTAGAGACAGAGAGAGAAGTCAGTTAGCTTCTATCTCTTCGCAGGGCCGCCGCAAGTATTGTTGTGATTGTTCTTCATGGGACGGACAGTGGCATGTCTGCATTGCCGGCGGAGCTTTGGATAACACATAAAAAATAAATTCAAAACAAATTCAAATTTTTTTTAAATTAAAAAAAAAAATCGATACTCGATTTGAAAAGTTCAATATCGAATCACGATATCGATATATCCCCTTACGATATCGATATAATGTTTTTTATCGTTAGGCAGCCTTACTGCATTTCCTAGTAACGCGTTCCCGGGAACGCGTTCCTTTTTCAGGAACTTTTGTGGGAACGCGTTCCTTCTCTTAGGTCAGGAACTTGTAACGTCAAAGTTACTATTTCGTGGGAACTTGGAACGAATTTAACGTTCCTTTATAAGTTCCTTTCGCCGTCGTAATCCCGTCGAGTTCCAGTACCTGATATCGTTAACTGCAGTATTAAAAATATCAATGTGACATCTTGTGTTTTCAAAAATGGCGCCACCCTCGTCAGATGGCCTGAGACTTACTTTAAATAAATAAGAGTAATGATAAATTAACTCTTTTCACATTCATTATTGTTTAAATCAGTGATGGTATAAGTAACTTGAAAGGAACTAAGTTCCTTATGAGGAACGAGGAACGTTTCAGTTCCTTTTTTATTGAAAAGGAACGAGGAACGTCTCAGTTCCTTTTTAGGCTGAAGTAACTTAACTTTTCAAAGTTCCTTTTTTGGGGGAACGTGCCCAAGACTCCCGCCCATCATGCACCTACCTGCCGCATGGGCCGGACTGTCAGTGGGGGCTTTCTTCCACCACCTCTTCTTCCCCCTCCCGACTTGCCCCCCTGCAAAGAGTTGCTCCTGCGAGCACGTGCACAGTGAGTGAAGGAAGCTGCTCAATGCTCGGAGATTAAGCTTCAGTGCAGCATCTTCAAACAATCTAAGACAAGGAGAGAAAAATAGCTTTTACAATTAGGTAAACAGAGATGGAAGGATATGGTTGTTGTATAATAATATTATTATTAATATAACAAAAATGCATACCATGAAAAACTGCTTAATAAACGTAAGTTGTTTTTAAGACTGGGATTTAAAGAGTAATTTGCATCTTGATTGAAGTATATATATTATGGAGATCTAGTATTTTACCTTGCTAATAGGTCTAATAGGCTAATGGGTAATCAGTAGGGTTGCCGTCGATAATCGAAATATCGATCGATTATCGATATCAGTAATATGATATGATAATCGATTCAAGTATTTTGATATGATATGATATGATTATCGATTTAAATAGTGACATCGATGTTTTCGCGGTTTACCATGCTTAAAAATGCCGCGCTGTCGTATCAACGCGCCGATTGGTTGTCGGAGTAGCCAATCGCTGCTCAAGTATAATGCCACGCCCACCGCCGCCAGTGCGCATGCGCTCGCAGCGCGATACAAGGCGATACGAAAACATCGCCCGGCCCGATTGCGATTTGCGATGTATTCAGTACGGCTCGACGTGTTGTGGCGTGAACTTCTCTAGCGTCAGTCTGCCCAATTATATTGAATTCGTGATGTTTCTTCCGTCCCAAACCCAAAGAAGATATTTGCCATTACTTCTGACGCTGCCTAACAAGATGAGTCAAGTGTGGCAGTTTTTTATTATTCAAAGAACGACGACGAGGAGGTTGGGAGGAGATAAGGCTGTGAGCTCGAATGTCGATGAGATCTCGCCACTATCTCTCGCTCGCTAGATGCGCGTACTGTTGGAACACGTAAACAGTGACACCCGATGCAAGTCAAGACGTATTAAAATATAGGCTGTGTAATTGAAATTCAGCCCTCAATTTTATTTTAAACATTCTAATCCTTAATGATCTCTTGTATTAGTGTTACAATTTTGCGTTTTTTTCTGCTTCCTAGGCTCAATTTGGAATTTGATATGATAATCGATTTGGGTCTATGATATCGATATATTTCGATATGATAATCGATTCGATGCCTCCGATTATCGATCACGATTTTCACATCGAACGGCAACCCTGGTAATCAGTGGTTAATTTCTAAAATAATAAGTGGGTGGACGCTTGACGATCTCCATTTATTGGATATTGCTTAACGTCTCATATTTATCCTCGGTGGGGGGCGCCGGGGAGGGCGAGGTCGTGGGTAGGGTACCATATTTCAAAGTGAAGTTTGCTGGACAATCGATTTCAGGCAAAAACAGCAGGCGAAAATTTTTAAATCAGGGGTTTTAGAGTGATTTCTGAGCGTTACAGAAAAAATACGGTACTGAATGCAATACCAAAATACTATTGTTGTGTACTGTGTAGTGCAAAAACCAGAAAACCTTTTTCCAAAAAAGAAGTGCGCGGACAAGTCCGCCCGTGTCCGCCCTGAAATTAACCACTGGTAATAATAACAAAAATATAATTCATTATTGATGTCATCATAAATCATTCACCAATACCAATTAATGGTATTGTATTTGTAAATATTATATATTTAGAGATGGTCTGACGGAACCTAAAAAAATGGCCGGTACCGATACTGGTTCCGATACACAAAAACCGATGCTGATACTGATTCTAATACTCGCAAAAAAGTTGGAAATAGCTGCATACGCCAATGCCGAAAGGAGATGTGGTCTCAGGACCAGGACAAGGCCTAGGCATACTGTATGGACTAGGAGGGCTTGTTATAGGCCCTGATACACTGGTGTTTACACAAGTGTATTTGCTCCAGGTAGCGCCTAGGCCTAGACCTACCATCCCTAGGCTACATTTTCATTTGTCATACTCATATCATTTGCAAAACGTGCTAGCCTAGCCTAATTGCTTTCATCCGACATGGGTTTTATGATGAAATACGACCACACATCACTCTTGAGAGGCCTATTATTTGCTAACATGATCAAAAACACTTAATTCGCACATTGGTAAATAAAACACAAACTAGATTGTCAATGTTATGTATGCTGTCAAGAATTCATTTCCGATTGTGTCGATTTTCAATATATTGATAAAATGACGTCTGGTCTATATGGAAAGAGAATATTATATACCGAAAAACATCGACCAAAATTCAAAAATATTATACAAAATTGGTGTGAATCGGTAAAATGGCAAAATAACCGAAAAAAGTAAAAATGATTCTTGCCGATATGGATCGGTGATATCGGTCCAACTCTAATTATATTTTTTACATATTAGGTTGGTATATTTTCTGTCATACCTCGAAAGTAAGCTACGCACAAACTGGTACCGGATGTCTGTTTAAAGTTTCAGCGCAATCAGTTCAGCGATTCGGCTGATTTTCGGCATAAACAGTCACACACAAACACGGGAACAAAATAAGTGCTGTTCAACTTGTATTGTAAGACACAGTCGCTGCGCTCCCTCATTTAAGTCATCTTATTACAGCTTAACTCGGATGTCTTACCTATCCACTAACTGTGACAAGGCACAACTGACTTGGGCTGCGTACTGATGGTTGAGAACACCGTGGGTAGTAATGTCTGCATTACTCTCTTGTATCAGATCTCTTATTGTGCTGGCTGTAGCTACAGGAATACTTGGCGCCGACAGGAAGCTGTAGACATCAATACTGAAAAAGAACAAAGAAAACATTTGTTTCATTCACGTAAGAGATAAAAGTTTCAAACTAGGATAGAAGCAATCACAGTAGGCCTCGCCTACGTATGACCAAAAGCTTTGTTTGTCATTCGGGAATACACATTTTTGCTGTTTGAAACTGGTTCTGAAATCACTCTTTTTACCAGCTAAAATGTAAATGTCCTAAATGAACAACTTTCCACATTCCATGAAAGACAACATGCTTATTTTTCTTTTTCTTTTTTAATTTTTTTTCTTTCTTTCTTTCTTTCTTTCTTTCTTTCTTTCTTTCTTCTTTCTTTTCCTCTCTTTTTTCTTTCTTTCCTTTTTTTACCATCCCTTTTTTATATTTGATTCATTAATTATGTAATTGCATTTAATAAACCTTTTTATTTGTTACCAAAATTCTTGTGTTTAAATTCATTGTTGTTGTAATATTACTATTTCAAATATTTACTTAACTGTACTGTGGTTCATTGTTGTGTCTGCATCTATGTAATTAGATTTATTTAGTTGTCCTCCTTTGTAAATCAGTTTTTCAACTGAATAGGATAGAGTAGACGTTAAATAAAAAAAAAATGGTGATGATCATTTCACCGTCACCCGGAACCATGCGTAGAGATGTGCAAAAATGGTTTTTTAAAGTTTGAAAATTCGCGCCTTAAAAATAAAAATTCGCGATTTGTCGCGATTTACCAAAAAACACAATTTTCTCATGCACAACTTAAAAAAAAAAAAAAAATGATTGATTGATTGATTTTAATGATTTAAAAGAAAAACAAGCTCATGAGAGTGAAGTTCAGAATCAGTTTAATTTTAAGCTCAATTTCAGCCTTCAGTTTTCAAAGTTTCCGACAGTTTTTACCAGAATTAATTTCGTCTACCCGGCACCTCCACCAAATTTACGAAATTATGCATTTTTTATGTGTCTTTTGATATGGATTTGAAGTATTTTGAGCTTACTCTCGTTCAAACGATTATTAAGATCTCACAATCGCGTTGTATGACCCGGCGCCTTAAGATCTCACAATCGCGTTGTATTTTTCG
>JAMZAV010013173.1:0-16862 GCA_024449915.1 Sweltsa coloradensis | reverse complement strand
TTTCAAAAAAAGTTTTAAAGGGGGGCTTTGAAAAATTTTAAAGAGGGCCGCTAAAAAATTTCAAGACGGCCGACGGGGGATCGGGTTAGCAAAGTCTTTTTATATTTTCTGACCCCAAAAATATCGACTTACACACCAATATTGTGATCCTAAGTGGTTTAGAAGCCGAGATATTGGTAAACTGCTTAAATTTAAAGATGGCCGCTGTCAATTCAAAATGGCCGCCAAAAAAGCTGGTTCCTATCAAAAATTAAAAGCTATGTCCCTAAGTAGCACGTGGTTAAAATTTGGTGCTTTTGCCCCGGTGTGTAAACATTCACCTCAAATTTGACGTTAAGCTGCCCCACTATAACGCTCATTTTAAACACAAATGCGTTGACAAACAACGACTCCAGTGGAAAACTTGTGGTAAAATGTTTCGTCACATGTCATACTTGTCTCGCCACTCCAAACACAATTGCGGGAAAGAGCCGCAGTTCTCCTGTCCTAAGTGTTCCTATCGTGCCACACAAAAATCTAATTTACTCTGTCACTATGCATGCATGCACGAACGCGGAGAATTATAATTATACCCATATCAATATGATTTATACTTTTGGACTGTTTACATTATTCTAGTATGTTTTGTGGTGGTGCAAATTGTGTTGACGACATTTTTTACAAGCTGTTTACTCCATGTAGTGGAATCTCTGATTAATGGTATTTGCTTTTTTCTGTACTTACGCAGTAAACTATTAATATGTACATTCTCGCAATGTGTCGTTGTGATGGCTCATCCCAATTTTATGTAAAATTGGTAAAGCGTCATGCGCACCCCTATACATTGCTCTTCGTGCCAATTGTCCAACGTCAATCTATTAAATTTAAAATTGCCTCAAGACACTTCGTTTTGTAAAATGATAACAACGTTTACAATTTACTTGAACTCAATTCGAGGTTGCCTTGCTGGTCAGGTGTGAACGCATGCACAGATGCGGAGAATTATAATTAATTATTGATATGCTTATTTTATCCATACATATTATTTTATCTATTATGCAATTTGATGTCACATCACACAGGACACCTATCTAGGTGGATGGGATGTGTTCCCGCTTCTTGCATTCCTTTCTTCATAAGGCCAATACAATCTGTATTAATTTATGTGTATATGTACCATGTCTTATGATGATGAATAAATAATAAAGTCACGGAATAGAAATATGTATTTTAGATATAAAACTGTTAATTCAACTACAGTATCATTAGGTCATAGATTCCTCTAAATGCGGAGTGAAATCTGTCATGCATTGATTTTCCTTAAAGCAGAAGGTAAAATTTGGTTCTCATTTACAAGAAAAAAGAAACAAGATTATTTCAGAGCACAGAAACAACTATGTTCACATGTAAACATGTTTCGAATGTAATGATTCAGCAAAGCCTAAAACTTTACCTGTGAGTTCATAGCTAGCTTCTTTCTTCTAATTTATGCACTGTATTAGAAAGGTTTAGGAATTGTTTTATAAATATTTATTATCTTAGAAAATTTTTAAGAGTGTGTATTCAATCCTGCCAATTTTATTTCTAATTGGCAACCCCTGATACTGATGTGTATACACGTGCTTCGTCTTTAGCTCTCCAGATGTGAGTTTATAGACATTTCACTGAAGTACTTACTTTCTTTGCAGGTGCTGCTGTAGACTGATGTCTAGAGAGGTCATAACAATGTTGAAGTTGAAGATGATTACTGGATTTAAAGCATTTTGACAACTAGGGCTTAACAAAGCGGCCTTGTGACAACGGTTCCAACCTATAAAACAAACGCTTCAGAATAGACTCACAGTACATTGATTGTTTAAGGCCATGACACATTAGAGTGACAATTTATTTTAATCGACAATTTATTTTTAACTGCTGTAAATTTGTTGTAAATATTTGAAAATGTTTTTTTGATAATGCAAATTAAGAACTTAAATATAACTTTTTCCACGTGGTATTCTTGTTACCTCCCTGGCCTTAGGACGTGGAGATCTGGAGACCATGACCTGGCAAAAAAGTCCTTAAGATCTGATAAGAAGTGTTTTTTTCATTCAGATTAATACAACAACAAAACACATTTCTTGTGCTTGTACTTTACTTTACTGCTCACACCGCGTGTATTTAATTCGCCAATGATTTGATTATGACATGCATATATATAATACATGTTACGCTCATACAGTACAATGATTTGATAATGATATGTATATAAATATTACGCAAATACAGTCCAATGATTTGATTATGACATACATATCAAGGTGCGCGGAAGCGCACCGGGCCAAGCCACGCGCGGCTCCGCTTCCACTAGCGCCTATTACCGCACGCCTACATTAGCACTTAAGGTTGCACAGGAGTAGCTATAATATCGGTGCGATGCAGTGTCCCCAGCATTTCAGTTAGAACTCGGCCCACAACTGTCATATCGGCATAATTTTTTTTTTACTCTATTCACGATAAAATTTACTAGGACTTATTTTTTGTCGATTTTAAAAATTGTACAAATATGGTCTTATAAAAAATTGCGAATTGGTAAATATTTTAAAAATTTCCCTTTCATTTTAGAGCTTTATAAAAAAATTAAAAAATTTTATGGAAAAAGTACAAACATAAGTTCGAATTTAAACAATTTTTTTAAATAAAAAAAAAAAATATTAAAATCGTATATTAGTACCCTAAACATGAACTACGAAAGCATTTTTTGCAGCTTTTTTAGGCCTTTGGGCCCCCAGCAAGTGGCGCCTCTGGCGATACGATTTTTTAGTGACAGGGGGGTTATTTATGTTCGAAAAAACGTTTTTCTTTGGCCATAAATAAAATTTGTTTAATAATGCAGAACCCCACAAAATGCATGGGCCTATAATACGTATTTGTTATAGAACAGGGTAAAATTAAAGACTATTGAGTTATGTGTGAAGGTTTTGCCAAAAAATAAAACAGGTTAATATTAATTTTGTTAGATGAGCCCAATGAGAACAGTACATTGCAAAACATAATAGGTATATATATCTTCGATGAAAAGAAAATGCTAAAATATGGTAGTATGATTCAATGGCCTTTTGTTCAAATTGGATCAGCCGCACACATGATGTGAAAATTAGTTACATTAAAGAAGTAGCAATCTTTGGAATATGGTACTAAAAAAATTATAACTACCCAAAAGATTCGAATTGAAAATCCCTCTTTTTTGGCTCGAACCCGGGACATTTGGTTCTATAGGAGCGTTTTTTTTTAGCGTTGGATGACCCAGCACAAAAACTCTTTTTATTATGCGCGGAGCGAAAAGGCAATCTAATAATGAAATTTTGTCCGTGGTGGTATAATATGAAATGTTTTTGTAACAAGTCTTTTTTTAACTTTTAAAGTTCCTGAGTTTTGCATTTGAAAACGGTAACTAATATAAAATTGTATCAACTGAGGATAGAACCCCCGTCTTCCGCGTCTGAGCGATGCTCCAACCAACTGAGATTTGGATAGGGCTTTATTAATAATTCGGTTACTGGGTATTCTTTTTTATTTGGTGTGTGAAAGCGTTGATAAAATCAAAATCATAGAAAAACAGTGATAACAAAAGGGGGACTGTGTGCATCCCCAAATAATAAAATCTAAAAAAAAGGACTACATCCGGGCTAAAAATTTTAAAACCGTATTAAAATAATAAAATAATCTAGACAAACAGTGATAAAAAAAAAGGGGGACTGTGTCCCTACCCAAAATAATAAAATCTAAAATAAAGGACTCCCCGGGCATAAATTTAAAACCCGTACGCTGACAAGCGTATTCGCATTGGTTATTCACTGTCCGAAATATTTGAGTCTTTCCAATTTTTAGAAAAGTAATGACGCTGCACACAGATCACAGTAAAAATCACAGATAAACGCATAAAATCAAATAGCCCCTCCTCCCCCGACTGGGCCCCAAAATCTCCCCATGAGACTTCAACCCGTGCATCGCGCTTTTTTAATCACTCCCGAGTGTGAATACAAACTTGCTTATATTTTTACGTATTTTCCAATCATCATAATTTTTAAATTTTTATAATTTTTAGTGTGTCGCAATTATACATAACAAATTCTGTAACAACAACCATTTTAAAGAACAACAAACTCTGTCCGTTCTGTAGTTTTGCCACTCTTTTTAAATACAATTATTTTTAGCCTAGATTATACAAGAAACGACAAGCACCTAATTTTTTGGAGAATATTAAAATTTTAAACTACATTTTGTTTACTGTCTCTTAACCATTTAAATGGTGTTCCACGCCTACGTCATGCAGTGGCGGGTTGTGCATTGCGGGGCGTTGATTATGAACTATACAGAATTTCATTTTCGACCCCTCATCACGTTTTTTATGAGAGCAAATTTTGGGGCTTTTACCAACTTTGACCGTGTGAGTCCCGCATATGGGGTTTTTAATTTTTTAAAATCAAGTTACAATCATTGTCATTTTCAAAAGTAGTCCTTCAATAATTTTAGATGCAAATCTCCAAACAAAAATAACATTTAAAAAAAAAATTCCCGAAACAGAAAATTTTCTCGCCAATTTTGGTAAATAAGATTTCTGGAATCGGTACTATTACGCAGGATATCTAGAAAAAGGGGATCCGCTCGGGAGGACGGTCCCGCATTGTAGACAAGTGTAGTAGGGTTGATTGCGACAATCATGCTGGTTTTGACCAAAATGCAGTGTTTTTTTTTTACATAGCAATTAATAGTTTAAGGGGCTCCACGCTAAGAAAGGAGTGGGCCGTTTTAAAAAGGGTGAATTTTAGCCTTCAGCGGTTCCAATTTAAAAAAAACGTCGCTGATTTGGGCCCCTCGAAAGGGCGATTGCTTTTTAGCGTGGAGCCCTATAAATGAGAACATGTAAATTTTTTTTAAAATGTTAAATATTTATGCATTCCCCTTAACAGATTTTGAATCTTTAAACTTTTTTAAAAAAAAATATATTTTAGGGAAAAGCGTGTATAGGCTATCACAAAGCGTACACACTTGTTCCTATCTACAAAAAAATACAAACTAAGGCATTGTGATCTCAAAGAAGGGCCCAAACTTCTGATTATTTATTTGGCCCCATATAAAAACATAACTTCACTTTGTCCCGTTTCTTTATCTTGCACATGTGCATTGCAACTATTTTTTTAATTGCGTGCAAATTCAAATGCCCAGCTATATGCAAACCTGGGGGTCACGGGGCAAAGTGGGTTTAAAGGTATTTTTTTTAGTGGGTGGGGAAGTGGGTTTTAAAATTATAATGAATACGAAGAAGCGATTAAAATAAAGAACACCCTCCAACATTTTGTTTTTTAAAGCATAAAATGGGCTTTATAAATAATTATAATAGTTTTTATAAAAAAAATATTTTATGCATTATAGTTTTAAAACCCTTGTAGAAGATTGTTTTTTGTTTCTATAGTTAATTAAAAAAAACTGATCAACTTTTTGTTTTTAAAAATTTCATCTATCACTATTTCGTGCACTTTAAATTTGAACGTTTTTGACCTTCCGTCCCGTATAATCCCTGGGTTTAAGAAGTGACGAAAATGGCTATTTTTAAATTTTCTAGTAAATCAGTCCGAAAGTTAGCACACCATGTTTGGGGCGGCGCCCCAACGGGCACCTATCATTTGTTGGAACAAACAACGGTCAAACGGTCATTTCAAGTTTTCTGCATACTACCCCACCAATTTTTCATATGTAAACTTTTCATTTTTTTAGTTTGTTTTTCGTCCCCCAACAACCTAGGGGGGGCTTGTTCCCTTTGTTTTGATTTATTTTTTCTGTTGTGGTCGTCGATCGAGTGTTGCTATTATGTAGCCTAAACATTTAGCAAATGACGTCTTTTTATTCCCTGTGTCCTATCTACTTTTTTGGTCGACTGTGGGGCATGTTTTTTATTTATGACCATTTCTTGACCAGCGGTCAACGTCGCGTGCATGCGCAGTGCAGACCGGAGGCTAGATCAAAAAACATCCTGAAGGATCACCCAAATTGCGCGGTGTGGGGCAGGGGGGGTACCCCCTCCAGACCTGCTCAGGGAATGCGTAACGTGAAAGAAACGGGGAAGAAAGTTTTTGTTATTTTTTTCTGTGTTTGTTTTTTTTGTTTGATTGTTTGCTTTTTTTCCCGTCTTCTCCGATCGGATGAATCGTTGAATCCCGAGCAAGGGGCAATTTACGATTTTAAATGTACTATACAGTTTTATAGAAATAGAATTATTAAAATTATAGATAGTATTTCACCTATGTTTATCATTACCCAAAGTGCAAGAAAACAAATAAAAAACTTATCCAACAATAGCCACCCCTAATTTCAAGAATTTGCCTTAAAATTAATTACGGGGGCTAGTCCCGAGCAATTTTTGAAAATGCGGATTTTGAAGTGGTTATTAGGTTAAAAAATGAATAGATGAATTTTAATTTTTTGCTTAAACCTAGATGATTTGAAGAATATAATATTTTAACCCCCTGGAATGCCATGGGTTAAATTAACAGGAGGTGGGGGTTTGTTATTTTTCCAATGAATGAATGCCAAAATTAAATGAATAAATAATATAAAAATGGTACTTCCCTAATAACGCAAAAAAATCCACAATTTAATGATAAAATGAATACATACATACATACACCACTTTTTCAAAGCAGTTACCAGCTATCTCTTTATTCCTTGGGTCTTATCAAACGTATTTTACTTTTTATGCGGCACGGCGGGTTTGGTACCGGGTACCTATTACGGAGTGTGTTTGAATCCACTACGTTTTTAGTCAGAAATTTTAAAAAATCTTTCTTCATTCACAGCAAACAATAATTCCATTTTGATATTTCCCTGATAATGTACATGATCAGCTTTTACCTTAAATAAAATATATGGATTTGAACAAAATAGGTTTGATGTAATTAACTCAGCCCCACCCTACTCTCCAAAGAACTAAAATCATCTTGTTCTAACTCGTTCGACGAGTGAGCCCGATGAGTCGAGTAGCAGTGTGAACGACTGGCGCTACGCTGGCCTGACTGAGAGCACGCGCGCCTTTCAGAGCTTCTGCAGAACATAGTGTAGTCACAGCCACACGAGGCAACTGCGACCGTGTATTGACGGCTCATTTCGAATATTTTGATGACACTTGTAAAGTCCCACCTCCAGGGCCTCTCTTTAGCTTCTTCTTCCACCAAATAGGCCACTATACCAAAGGTCCTGTCCCACCTTAACAGGGGTGTCGCCGTCGCGAAACCATGTAAGATAAAAACCTGCAACTTGCTTCAATCGATGGGCTTTTACTATGAGATGACCTATTTCAAGTTTCATCCCGATCTGATGATGCGTCTAGAAGTTATTGAGACGTCAAGATCGTTTGAAATAACTTTCTTCTTGGGCTGGCTGGCTGGCCATGGCTGGCTGGCTGGCTGGCTGACAAATTATGTATCAATTTGTGGGCCATCAATGGGTAATGTTAGAGAAGCCGAAATTTGCACCGATGTCAGTCATCTCAGTGGCCATGTGCTATATAAACGGTAATTGGATTTCCACGTCATATGTCTGCCCATGTGTAAGTTTACGAGAACTTGACATCAGTCGAGATTCTTCTTCTGCCTCGTCAACACTAGATTCGCATCATGATAAACAAAAAAGAGATTACCTTTGAATTCAATCGTAAGGACATCAAAAACATTGTTAATCATAATTTTAATTGTTAATTTTGTTTGATAACGATTTCTGTAAAGAAATCGAAATATCACATTTAAATAAATATTTTGTTAACTAACAGTGAAAATGTCCAATGATTTATATTTATAACTACGTCATACTTTAAGACCGTTTTCATTGTTTTGTTGGTTTTTTTGCAAAACTTCATGATTGTATTGCAACACTCGATGTGCTACAGATGTAGCGGACATTACAAGTCGCTAATACTGCACATACATCGCTGTGGTAATGTCATATGACAATGACATTATTCTGGCCTAAAATAATATCTCGCATAGTTCCAGTTGTCGCGGCCTATCCCAATATTCTGTAAATTCGGCTAATCGTCATTAGACGAGTGAGCGCAGCGAACGTAGTCTACAACGCTACTCGATCGGTCCTTGGTCGTGATTAGTTCTGTATGTTAAATGTTAAAATGTTAAGTGTTTAAATTTTTAAATGTTAAATGTTAAATGTTAAATGTTAAATTTCTGTCTGTCCAGTCCCATACGGCCAAACCCGGCCAAATAGACTGAGCTGAAATTTTAAAACAAACATCCGTAAACCAGGTAACTGAAAAACTGCTAACAAAATAAACACAATCTGTGCGATTTAAACCTCCCAAGAAATAAAAAAACTGAAAAATACGTTGAAATGTATGGGAAATTTATTTTAAACGACAATGGTTTTCATTTTGATATGATATTTTTTGTTTGTTATTTACCTGGCTGTGAAATGCCGTGTCAAGGTTAATCGAAATGTTGGACGTCAAGGTCCCCCCAAATTCCACTCGTAGATTGAGAAAAACCTTGCAATTTTTTCAACGTATTTCGTACTGGCATTTGTTTTCCATAGTATTGCACAGATGATGGACTAACACTGCGTTATGCATTTCAAACATGTTAAAAATTTAAAAAATACAATCCAGAAATTAAAAAATCTTTTCCGACCGGGGGTTTGAACCCAGGTCTCCCCACATTTTGGGTATAAGGGCGCCTTAGCCATCTAGACTAGGGAAACGCCAAAGTCGTTGTTGGACGAGTGAGCGAGTCATGTGTTGAGAACCCGGGAACATTTGCATTAAAATTGATTATTAAAATTTTGTATAAATAATTGAGTTTTTAAGTTTAGTTGGTATAAGGGCGCGTCAACTGTAAGGCCATAACGCGCATCTGTAGCCTAACATAGGCTATATAGATAGGCCTAAGGTAGGGGGAAGAAAAGTAATGTTACCGGGTACTCAACACATGGCTCACTCACTCGTCAAACAACGACTTTGGCGTTTCCCTAGTTCACACTTCCATGCACGTGTCGACGTTCTAGTTGCCCGACGACAATCAAGTAAACTAAATTTGTTTTAAACATAATTCTGTTTGTAAAATAAATTCAATTAAAATCCCTTTTTGGTGGAAATACATCCTCTAAATGAAGCTTACATACTTTGAATCTCGTTAAGATGGCTGATTATTAATTTTCGTAATCAATGGCCTCGTCTGACTTAGCTTGACTTACAAAATTGTCTTTCCCTGTTAACCTTTCATGATGAAACTCACCTCGATAACATTACAAATATTTTATATTATGTTTATGATTTACTTGATATTTAATCTCGTTTATTTTCTAACAAAATATATTTTTGTGGCGTAAGGAAATTAAAACTTTGTGTTCAGATTGTGATACTTTTTCCTCTTTTATTTTTCATACTTTTATTTCTTTCCAATAGAGAGTCTGAATATCCAACAATTTAGTCTGACTCATGATTTATTATGATTAATGTTGCATACACCCCGGGTTTTGCCGGTGATCCCAGTATCATGTCTAGAGAAATGCCTCCAAAACCGGCTTATGTCATGCTTGGGAGCTGCATTTTAGACATTGATTACTCTATAATTTATAAAATAGTTGTATGTTTTCTTTTTCATGGATGATTATAATGGCACATGCCTTGATCTTATCTTATAACATGTATTGTATCATACATAATCTCATGGATAAAAACACCGTTTAGGCTGTTTTGTTTGTTATTTTTATATAATTCGTAACTCCTTTCCTATTAATCCTTTATGATAAATAAAACAGCTACAACGACGACCTCTGGTCGGGGCTTAAAGTTTCACTTGCTTTATATATCTCCAATGTTGTCGTAAAAGATGATTTTTACATTAATTTATCATTAATTTATTGATAGCTAGTTAACAAAAGTATCTGCTTGTACTTTTTAAAACTGTTCATTGCAGACTTCTGAAAAAAACATCACGTACGTAAAGTGATCATAGCATTTATAGGTGAGAAAAAACTTGTGTCATGTCTGTACGTATTTACACAATAAACAATATTAAATAATTTACTATCTTGATGCGATTATGGATCATGCAGTTATGACGTTTAGTATAATTTTCAGGTTTGTATATCTTTAAAGTAAAGTTCCTGTTGTTGAAATAAATCTTTATAAGCACCCTAGACTACAGGGAGCCCGAGAGTATTTTAATCTATTTAAATGGGAATGGAATAAATGGGAACCACATACCAGGTCATATACAGAGTTTCAAGATTGTAACTCTTTCGGGGAGGCGTGTGCAGATAGCAGAAAACCCCCCAACCTTCTTAGCTGTATATAGGGCTGGAGTTCGTGTCGCCTAAGCAGTCGCATGCGCTTGTCTGCCGGGCGACGACCGTCGCCCTAGATATGGTTGTGGTGTAGTGTGGTGTGGGTATGATGCATGTTACTGGTTATGTGGCTATTTTATGTTTGGGTTTAATATTTTTTTAACATTCTTCTAGTGCAGCAAATGAATCTCAAAGATGCTTATTTCCATTTTACTCTTAATTATAATAATAATTTTACAGATGCTGACCAGGAATGGCGCCCTGTTCCTGATAGCACACCAGGCTGTGAAAGACATCAGTGTCGAGACTGTCCTCGTTCTTTCAAGTTTAAATGGGATCTAACGTACCACCAGAAGCACGACTGTGGACGCAAGGAGCCGCACAAGTGTTTGAAGTGTAGCAAGACATTCTCGATGAAACAAGCTCTATCCCGTCACATTAAGTACGAGTGCGTAGACAAACCACAACCTCAGTGTAAAGCTTGTGGCAAAACGTTTAAAATTATAACATCCTTGTATTACCACAACAAACACGAGTGCGGGAAGGAGCCGCAGTTCCCGTGTACAAAGTGTTCCTATCGAGCCACACAAAAATCTCATTTAACGCGTCATTATAAAATCAAGCACAAACACGGAGAATTGCAATTATAACTTTATCATACTCTTAGACCGTGTTCATTTTTTTGTGGTGTTGCAAACTTTCATTATTGTATTGCAGCACTCGATGTGCTACAGATGTTGTGGACATTCAAGTCGCTAACTACATGTATAGAATTCGCTATAGTTGTGTCATTTGACATTTTTCTGGCCGTAAATAATATCTCGTATAGTTCCCGTTGTCGCGGCTCATCCCAATTTTCTGGAAATTCGGCTAATCGTCATTCACACTTCCATGCACGTGTCGACGTGCTAATTGCCCGACGACAATCAATTAAACTAAACGTGCCTACACCCAATTCTTTTGTAAAATGGAAATAAACTAAAATCCCTTTTTGGTGGAAATACAGACTATAAAAAATGAAGCTGACATACTTTGAATCTCGTTAAGATGGCAGATTATTAATTTTCGTAATCAATGACCTCGTCTGACTAAGCTCGACTTTCATAATTGTCTTTCCCTATTAACCTTTCACTATGAAGCTCACCTCGATAACGTTACATATATTTTATATTATCTTGATGATAAACGTGTTATTTATTCTCGGTTATTTTTATACAAAATCTCTTTTTAGTGTCATAAGGAAATCAGAACTTTATGTTTAGACGATAAGTTTATGTGAACAAAAGCTTGCCGTGCCAAGATGGCTAGTTCACGTCAATTGTCTGCTCCTATGATAGTCTACGAGAACTTGATACGAATCGAGATTCTTTTTCTGCCACGTCAACTCTAGAATTGATTTCATGAAAGCGATCAAAAAGATTTCCTTTGAATTCAATCGTATGGACATTATATTGGATTACATAAATCATATACGTGTGTACTTACTTTGTTAGTTATCATCGAACAAAACTGAGTAATTGACAAATGGAATAGTATGCCATTTACATTATTTTATTATTTTACTTAGAGGTGTACAAAGTTTAGTATGGTTTTGTTGTGTTGTACGGGTATCATGCCTTGCATAATCTATGAGAAAAATAAGACTTTTGGATAACCAGATATTGAAGAATAACCGTATAAGCCCGAAATTCAGGCATATTATACTGTGACTGCCTCCTAGATATTTCACCTATGTATCCTCTAAAGTTTCATAGTTTCTTTATTTTTTTCCAAACAAATGAATACATGCATAATATATATTAAATTTGGCAGGACCCTCTATATAACTAAGAGGTAGTAGTTATGTCTATGCATTTGGGATTTTGGTCAAATCTAACTTGAACATTATCTTTACCTTCTTATCTGAAGCGTAGGCCAATATACTCGTCTTCAAAGTAATTATTTCTCTTTCAAAAACTATGTGTGTGTTGCACATTAGGATTATGAGGAATACTCCTTACAAGTCACCAGTGTACACCTGAAATATCGTAACTAACACCACACCTTGCAATGACTTTTGTCACTCCTGTAAAACACCAATATTATTTCGATTGTATGGTTCTTTTGGATTTGTGAAACTTTATGCACTTATACTGACTGTTTGGAGCCTGTCTATTTACGGAGGGATTCGTATCTTTATTATGTTTTTGTGTCTCTGTTTACCTGCACCCATTGTGTAATTTATTGATTTTGAAGGTGTTTATTCCCTTATCTTTTTTCTCACGTTTAATTGTTTCCACGTGAGAGTGTGGATAACAACAATCTAGATTTGGCTTATGATTTATTATGGTTAGTTTTGTATAAAGGCTATTTCTGACCCCCGTGCGGTGGGTACAGTATTGTCTATAGTAAATGCCTCCATAACCCTCCTATGACGTGCTTGGAGCTGCATTTTAGACATTTATTACAGGTTTAATTTCTTAATATTTTTATTTTTCCTGATGATTATAATTGCACCTGCCGTGGATCTTATTTTATAACATGTATTGTATCATTATTATCTTGTGGATAAAACACCATTTAGGTGTGTGTTTTTCTATGTTTATATTATTCATTATCCTTTCCTATAAATCCATTATGATTTATAAAACAAACCCACTAAAACCTCAGTGCTGTTAGCTTGTCTGTTATTACAAATACTCAGAGCCCTATTCACCTTGATTTTTCTCATTTGATTTTTTTTATTGTTCCCTTGTTTTACTTGAGATTGTTAAAATATATAATTGGATGAGCCCTAGCGAGCGAAGCGAAGATTCCATTTCACTACACTGGAGAAAAAAATCCCGGGAATGTTTTTTTTTTTTTTTTTTTTTTTGTTGTTGTCCACACGATTCCGGCTAAACCGATAATCCGATTGCGATGAAATTTTATGGAGGCCTTCGAAATCTCTGAACTTAGAACTGCCACGTTTTTGAGCGCAATCGGAAAAATTTTTCTCATGAAAATCGCAATTTTACGATTTTTTTCAAATTTTAAAAAATTTCTTCGACTTATAACACCTACATGCTTAATCCGATTTTAATGATTTTTGCACAGAACCTTTATTTTATGAATTTAGATATTTTTGTGAAATTTGAGCGCAATTGAAAAAATATTTATCATAAAAATCGAAATTTTACAGGTTTTTTCTTTTTTTAAACAACTCTTTGACTTATTACACCTACATGCTTTATCCGATCGTAATCATTTTTTCGCGAGACCTTTATTTTATGACATTAATATATTTGTGTAAAATTTGAGCGCAATCGAGAAATTATTTCTTATGAAAATCGCAATTTACGATTTTTTTAACAATTACGATTAATTAAAAAAATTAAAAAAATGAAGTTAATTTTTAATTTAATTTTAATTTATTTAAAACAAAATTTCAACTAAGTAATGATTTTGCCACAGAACAACAGAAAATTCGCATAACACATGGCAGCTCAATGCACCAATTACGCTCATCCAACAACGCGGCGGGACTTAAGCGTTTTCCTAGTATATACATATATTTTTGGTGAGGGGTCATGCTTGATACCGGGTATGTAGCGATTATGATTGGGTATAGTATTTTGTTTCAAGATTTCTTAAAGATGAACGAAATTACTTATTTTTTAAATTTACTCTCAGTTATAATAATTATTTTACAGATGCTGATCAGGAATGGCGCCCTGTTCCTGATAGCAAACCAGGCTCCGAAAGACATCAAGACATCAAGACTCATTTAGCGCATTATGGTTTTGTCTGTCATTAAACCCACTGTCGCATATGCTTAACGAATCAACATACGGATTTAAAATTAAGGACAATAATATGGTATGTCACACAATTTCTCACCTATTCTTCATGGATGATCTCAAGTTATATGCATCAAATTTTGTTCAACTAAGCAGTTTAATCAATACTACATTTGAATTTAGTCAAGATATCTGCATGGAGTTTGGAGTAGACAAGTGTGAGACGCTACATATCGAAAAGGGTAAGGTTACGCAGGCAGAAGAGTTCCAGCTAGATGATGGAATTAGGATTTGAGTAATGGATGATAACGAAGTATACAAATATTTAGGATTCTCACAAGCTGCCAGAATTGAACATAAAGTAATGAAAGAAAAATTGATAGATACATACAAGAAGCGACTAAAATCTATCCTCAAGACGCAACTAAACGGTAAAAGCAAGATCACAGCAATAAATACATATGCTATTCCAGTACTGACATATTCATTCGGAATCATTAAATGGACCCCAGACAGACATCCACGGCCTGGAAATATTAACTCGTTCTACACTAACTAAACACAAATGCATCATCCTAAATCAGCAATAGAGAGATTGACACTTCCAAGAGAACAAGGAGGACGAGGCCTAATTGATCTGAACAACTTATATTAATAAAAACTAGACATTTTAAGAAAATTTTTTTTTTACAAAGAGCAACCAATCAACACTGCATGGGGCTGTGGTGCTAGCTGACAAATCATTAACTCCACTCAATCTAGCAACACGAAAATGTCAATCTACAATTTAAAACTCATAACTGACGCTTCAAAAGAGTTACGTCTCTCAGAAAAGACCCTAACACAAGAGCCCATTATGATGAACTACATAAAGGTCACGTAGATATAAAGTTTCAAATAGGGTGTTAACAACGGGGAACTATTTAGAGAAACAGAAGGTTTATGCGGGCTATTCAAGACAGAGTAAATTGCAACGAAAAATTATAAAAAATACTTTAAAACAAGATGCGACAGTAAACGATCAATGTAGAAATGTAGGGGGTAAGGGGTGAAACAATCGAACAGATCATATCCGGGTGCCAGTCACTATGTCAAACGGATTACCTCTACAGACATACCAAGTAGCTAACATTATTCACCAAAAACTAGCAATCAAATAGGCCCCACAACCTCATTGATACACACACACCTTTCTACAAATACAAACCGGAGAAAGTACTAGATAGCAAAAATTTCAAATTATATTACGACCGCACAGTTATAACAGGACCAAACTATACATCACAACAGACCGGATATAATTTAATTGACAAGAAAAAACAAGAAACTACCCCTTTTTGACGTTGCTGTCCCAATGTGCCCTAACGTCGAGACTACATGGGAAAAAAAAAATTGACAATTATAGTGAACTTGCAATTGAGATCAAGAAAAATGTGGAAACAGAAAAAGGGTAAATACAATCCCATACGTGATATCGGCTAATGCATCATACCGAAGAAGCTAAAATGAAAGCATTTAAACAACTAGATCATTTCCACCAATGTTACATCGAGACTCAAAAGGCAGTTTAAAACTCAACACTGTAGAATAGTTCGTAAATTTCTAAACTAAGAATGATACTTCGAGATTCCGAGACAGCTTCCATCCTGACATGGTTTTCGTGGGTTTCCCATAGTCCGAAGAGCAAATGCTAGGATGGCGACGAGAAATCGGGCCAACGACCGTACACAGCGAAAGAAAACATCATCTACAAACTATATTATAAATGACTTATTTTAGTTAGAGTTAAGACAAAGTAAAATGTAGGGATGTAATATAGATACACATGGAAGTAAATTGACGTAAGTCCCCTACAACATGTTAGCTCCGGTTTTGACCAAGGTTTTTATGAAAAAACATCCAATAAAATAATAATAATAATAATTCTTTTATTGGTCCCGATTGACTCATTCAGAACATTGGACCCAAATCACATAAACTACATTTCCACCATCGTTACAATGTCAATATACACAGTTCAAGTAAACAATGAACGTCCAGATCCATCCAAAATTTAAATAATACATTCAAACACCCATTCAAGATTTAAAATCTTGTCTTATGGTCCATAAATTCATTAACTGAGTAAAATGCCATGCTTAAAAGAAACTGATTTACTTAATTTTAAATTTTCCCCCTCTCAAACTTTTCAGGCTGCTAGATAGATGGTTGTAAAACTTTGATCCGGCATAAACCTGGGCTTTTTGTAGTCATTTGTAGACTTTGTGCCGAAGTC
Source organism: Sweltsa coloradensis (assembly GCA_024449915.1). Lineage (NCBI taxonomy): Eukaryota > Metazoa > Arthropoda > Insecta > Plecoptera > Chloroperlidae > Sweltsa > Sweltsa coloradensis. The sequence goes on along the minus strand of JAMZAV010013173.1, from coordinate 521 downwards.
TAAAATCGAGCCCTTTTTTCTTTGTGTTATAGTTATGTACTACTTTTATTTGTTTCAATATCAAACATGTGCACATTTTCAATAAAAAACATAATACAGTTAAAAATGTATATACATGGCAATGTAAAATATGTTTTATTTATAAATAACTCTCTGCAGTGCGCCGTGGCGCTACATTGGATATATATCTGATTGCTCTTTTCGGAGCTTAAACAATCTATAGCCTGGAAGCTTGTCCCCAAAAACAATATCGTATTGCAGTCTCGGGATTACACGAATGCATAGTATCTCATTTTAGCTGCTTCCACTGACGATACTTCCATCAGGCGTTTTATAAGAAAGCATCCTGAGCACCTTAGGACAAATTCTTATAGTCCCCATTGAGCGTTCACCAAAGTTAACCCTGCGAATTTATTTTTGACATCAATTAAGTTTTCTTTTCTTTTTAAATTTAAAGGCTAGAACTATCTGTTTTGACACGATGAAATTGCAAAATAAGACTTTACCGTATTAAAAATATT
>JAMZAV010013172.1:0-14946 GCA_024449915.1 Sweltsa coloradensis | reverse complement strand
ATTTTTTTTTTTTGAAATTTTAAATTTTTTTTTATTTTGGCACTTTACAATTATTGTATAAAAAAACCTTTTTAAAATTATGCAAAGGGGTCCAAGGGTACAGCATAGCATGTATTTGGACCTGTATTCGTCCCTTTGGGACCATGTAATTTAGCCTTGATTTGTACTTTAAAATTACATAAAAATTTTGAAGGATGGGCCAGACCTATTAATGTTTTTTTTCTTGTTAGTACTTCTATTTAAAGAGTGGAGGAGGCCTATATTATATTTCTTTTGACTAAAAATATTTTTAAAGGGCCAGTTTTGAATATGAAAATAAAAAGAAAAATGGGGGTATTTTCCCCCCCCCCCCCCCCCCCCCCCCCCTAAAAGGAAAGTAGGTTGGGGGGTTGGGGGGAACATGAAGTGGTTGCCGTAGTCACTACCCCCCCCCCTCCCCTAAAATGGATATGGGTTGGGGGGTGGCGCAAGTGCCGAGGGGGGGGGCCTAGCTACAAGGGGCAAGCATTTTATTTTTCCCCCCGGGCGCTTTGCGGCCCCCCCCCCCCAACTCCCAAATTTCACCCTTACCTTCCCTCTTTTACTTTAGCATTTTTAAAAGAAACAAAACAATTTGGGCCCTACCATGGAAAAAAAAGCCATGTTAAATTACCTTGGACATGGTCCAAGGTACATTACTATAAGGTGCCCCCAAGGACAACCAAGCACGTAACTTTTGATTTCCCTCCTTTTTTATTTGAATTTTAAAGTTCCCGTTTTATGTAAATTGGTATAATTATACATAAAACATGGTTCTCAGATTAAATAAAGTTTTTTAGCGAAAAAATTCTTTCAAGATTTTAAAAAAAGCAAATAGTAACATGCAAAATATTATTTTGAATGGTTGAAAACAAAAATTTATTTTTTAATGTGCTAGGTTTTCTACCCCATCCCACTTGGTATAGTCTGACACCATGGCATAATTGAAAAAACTATAAAAATTTTGCTATTTTTTTTTTCCACAAGATAGCAGAATATCTGAAAGGTCCAAGGGACAACTATGTCCCCAAAGGGAAAAGCCATGTTCCCCTACAAACAATGTCACCCTCGGATACTGTGGTCATAAATTTGGGGGACGAACAAATTTAAAAAAAGGATGCAAAACAAAAACGGGTTTTAATAAGGGGCCTTAAAAGACATGGGGGAGAAACCTACCATAATAATAAATTCTATACCACGCCCTTTTACAAAGAAAGGGGTTTATCTTAAATACACATATAACAACGTGAACAACCATTAAGGAACTTATTAGCAATGAAGCTAAGGGAAGGGAAAAATCAAAAACCCCAGAATCGAACCAACTACAAAGGGGGATTTCCAGAAAATGGCTGCACCTCAAAAATGGGGCAAAAAAAAAAATAGGCCCGGAAATAATGAAGAACTATAACCGTTTGGAAACAACAACTTGGGGTCAAAACATAAAAAGGTAGCGCCACAAAACACCCAAGGGGGACAAATTGGTTGGGGAAAATTACCAGCACGACACTAAAAAAACCTGACCTGACCCCAAGCCCGACCACAACACACCAAGGCCACAGAGAATCTGCAGTCCAAAGAACCTAAGAAAATGACAAGAAACCTTTTGGAAATATCAGAAGCTGACAAATCACAGGTCGACCTAGCAATGCCCAGTAAAGAGAAAACAAAAAAGGGAAATCGATCCCCCCATGTTTCCACATATAACAAGGATTCAAAAAAAAACCAAAAATCAAAAAACCCCACATTGGTACCTAAACGGCTACGAGCACCCCCAAAACCGCTGTGCCAAGACCACTTCTCGGGTCCCTAAATCGGATACGAGTACCCCAAACCCGCTGTGCTGACGTCCACTCACCGTGGGCCCCCCGAAAGGCTACAGAACTCCGACCGCATGCCAAAGCCCACTTTTTGGTACCTAATCGGATAATATCCAACCGCTGTGCTGACGACCACTGCACCAGTAGGCCACCAGAAAGGGCTACAAGAACTCCGACCCTTTGGGCCAAAGACCACTTCTGGGGTCCGAATCGTTACGAGTACCCCAACCGCTGTGCGACGCCCACCACAAGGCCTCCCAAAAGAAACGGACAAAAAACTCCCCCGCGTCCCAAAAAGACCACTTTTTGGGTACCTGAATGGATACGATACTCCAACCCTGTGCTGACGTCCACTGCCCGTAGGCCTCCCAAAAACCGGCTAAAAGAATCCACCGCGTCCGACGACCCCTTCTCGGTCCCCGAACGGCTCGAGACGGTAACTAAACCCCGCTGGCGATCACATGCCCCCCGGGCCTAAACAGTCCGAATCAGAACCGAACCATCAAAAAGCCTTAGGGCCCGGGAGACGCCCCCGGCAAAAAGCCCAACCTACCGAAAGCACCAAAACAAGAGACACTAAGCTGCACCAAAGTGACCCCTTTTTTGGGTCGTCCCCTAACCAAGTCAAAAACCCTGAAAAGAGCAAGGGGGAAACGGGAGCAAGGGTCAAAAGGGGAAAAAGGGGCAAAGTAGGAGATTTAAAAATTTGTCTCGTTAACAAAAGGTCCACCTAAAAATATTGATGAATTAAACTCTGGTTAAAAGTCACCCCCTTTTGACATATAGGGATAACAAAACAGGCCCAAACCTGGGAAAAATCCTTGCTTAAAAAATTCAAAAACTATTCACTATTAGGTCAGATGGGTCAGAAGTAGAAATGGAGGGGGAGTTGCAATATATGTAAGTTCCCCCTTAAAATTTAAACGTAGAGCAATTTGCAGTCAGTGCTCCCGAACACCTAATTATAAAGAACTACAAACAATAACCCGCCTCGCACTAACAATTATATCCCCTCCAAAATCAAACAAACATCCCAAGGGAAAAATTGGTGAAGTTTTTCACATTTAACAAACACATATGAGCTGTGATATGAGGGGGTTTGGAAGAAATGAGAAACGGGGAAAACACCAATTCTAAATCCTTTTGGGAATACTGGTCCCATCAAACTCACCAAATATTTCATAAACCCGACCCGCATCCTAAAACCTCTTCTACACTTTAGATTTTAATTTATTGTCAACCATCCACACCTTGTCAAATTTCAAAAAAACCCTCCTTTTGGGAAAAACGGGGGACACAATGGGGTTTTTTTTCACTTACAAGTTGCCTGTGCCCAAAAAAAAACCTAAAATAGTTTACACCAGGTCACCGAAAAAAAAAAACATTGAAAGTTTCAATGAAAAAGCAATCCCCCCTGCCCTTTGGGGAAGTAGTTAGAGCTTTTAAAATATTTGATGCGAAAAATTTAGCAAATTAACTTGTTTCCCTTGGGAATACGATAATTTTTTCACCAATTACAAGGAAAAGTTTAACTAAACCCCCAGAACCTTGGAAAACAAAAAAAACGTAGCGAAATTTAACGAAAGACAAAGCTCGCCGTAAGCAGTGTCTTCAAAAAATGATATGATTGGTCCCATTTCAAATCACTCCGAAATGAAGTAAACGCCAAAATTCGGAAAACAAACATGCCCATTCAATAAAACACGGGTTGTAAAAAAGAGGGCCCGGAATTTCCTCAAAGAAAATGATGGGCACAAATCAAAAAAAAAAAACAATCAAAATTTCCCAGCACTTAACGATCCTGAAATATTTAAAAGCTTTTTTTAAAAAATAGGGAAGAGTCCACCCATCGGCTGACATTGATCCGAAATAAAATACTAAATGAAATTGACGCAAAATAAAAATTTTTAAATTTCAAACTGTAGAAAACACAAAAAGTCTACTAATAAAAATCTCTCCATTCAAATGCACAGGTAACACAAAAAAAATTAAAAATGATTAAATTTTTTATCCCGCACTGGTACAAAAAATAACTTATTCATTTAAATTTTCTATCACCCCTTAACTTTTCCAAATATATGGAAAAAATGCTATTTTTTACCTCTTGCAAAGGGAATCGACCGCAAGAATTTTCTGATCTTGACCTAAAGGCATTCTCCCCACTCTTTCTAAAGTAATGGAGAGAGTTTTTTTTTAACAAACTATTGAATATATGAGTCAAACAACCTTTCTCCCCAGTGAACAGTCTGGGTTTTTAAACTGGGCACGCACTGGTACGGCCCTTCTGGATGTGACGATGACATATTGGGCAAAAGCAATAGCAAAGGGATATCGTTTTAAATCTTCTAGACTACTTAAAACATTGACCATTAAACCCTGAGCTTTTATTTTTCCAAACTAAGAATACTTGGGTTTTCAAGCCCGCCATTAAGTTTCAAAAATTTTTTTAGATCACAGAACACAAATAGTTTTTCCCTACAACAGCCCCAAAAAGGGAATTTCCTCTCCTCAATCCCATGGTATAACAAATGGAATCCCCCCAAGGGTCAATCTTTGGGCCCCTTGCATTTTTAAATATATGTATAGACATCCCTCATGCTGTTAAGCATTGTAAAGTAAAAAAAAACGAGACATCCAAAGCCTAATTTGGCCCGGGTATAACGAAAATTAGACAACTTGATAGTGTCCCTGAACAGTGACCAGAATCCCTTTTCACTATGGCACGAGAAATAGTCTTAGTATTTAAACCCAAAAAAAACAGTTGATTAAAAACCCCAAAGGCAATGAAGAAAATCATCGCAACATTCCATTTCAAATTGAGAAAATGGGGACATATTAAAAAAGGTCGATACCCGTCTGTAACTTGGGTCTGGGGTTCCCCAAACGACATGACCTGGAAGTACCACATCATAAATGTTTTACGAAAGGCCTATTCAATATTACGTTTTTTCTATATGTTTCAGAAAGTGCTATCCCCTCCCTATCAAAAAACATTAGCAGAAACTCTGGTCCTTCTGTATTTACTATTGTGATTATGTATACACAGGCATAAACAAATCACTCGAAAATGACACCGAAGGTCCCCAAAAGCATGTGTACTTTTTTCCTTAAGTACCTTATAGAAACAAATATCACCTCATCTCCCTGCACTTTTTGGTTAAACATGAAAAACGGAGAAATTTTTTCATGGCAACCTAATGCATAAAAATTGTAAAAAACTCAAAATCGAAATATCTGTACCATAAACCTCCCTCACCAAAAAACTTACCAACCCTAACACCCCCAAACAAAAAAAACCCTCTTCAATCATCAAATTCCCAAATCTTCCTCATCTTTTTCAATAAACGGGCCTAGACTTTGGAACAAATTACCTTTGGCCTTAAAGAGCACTAAATCAGTAGGTCCTTTTAAAACTAACTACAAAAATCACCTGATGAAAATACAGAAGGAAAGTATAATAATCGAAATAAGGTTAAATCAAAACCACTCACTTGGGTACACTTCTACTTCATGACATACATATTTATTTTTATTTATTTTACTGCACTGTTGCAAACATAAGTGAAGTTTAGGCTTGTATCAAGTAATATGTGTAACCTTGAAATATGTGTTGTTAGTTTTTAAGGTATTCTTTAAGTTAATTTTAAGTTAAGTTATTAAATAATTTAAGTAAATTCTAAGTCAGTCACTGGTTAGGTGGAAGAACGATCTGTCATCGAACCTCGCCATTTTTTGCTTTTTGTCCATGTGTTTCATGATTATTATCCATTATCCATGTAACCCATTGTACAACAAAAATAAAGACTGTCTATTCTATTCTATTCTATTCTACTTGATAATCGTAGCTGCGCCCAAGTTCGATTCGAGTATGGTTGCGCGCGCAGGAATAAAATGGCGGATAAAAAGGACGTCCAACTACTGCAAACGAAAAACACGCTAGAGAACTCGGAACCAATCCATACGTCCCACAAGGCACGAAAGAACCCAAATGAACGTCACAAAACAAACTATGAATACAGTGTATAAATAATTTGGTTTAAAAAATGACAAGACGATCTTCAAAATCATTAGTAGTAGTAGTAGTAGTAGTAGGTTTTATTTCCAATTACAATACAATACAATCATGTTACATAGGTACATTTGACATTGCATTTGATTTGACCCATATAATCTTCCGTGGAAGATTACCATAATAATAGGGTATTTGGAAAAATATAATAATACATAAATTATTATATAAATGTAAACTAAGAGATATAATACAATAAAATAAAATAAAAACATTTGTACACACTAACAATATTACACACTTAAATTTTTAATTCAAGACTAAAATATAATTTAGAATACATAGTAGGGGTACTTATAGTTCTATAAGTAAGACAAGTTTGTATAGAAAGATAATAGATCATTAGACCCCACTTTAGGCCTAGGTGTGCTACTTATAGATGTAACTAGCTATTTAGAGAGTTGGCCTAGGGTAATCACTAATGATGGAAAGAGTAATAAAGACCCAAGTGTAGGCCTAGGCTGTTTAGTTAATATATTAAATAAAAGTACAATAATATAAAATTAAAATTAAATAATTGAGCCCAGGGGAAGAAGCTATCAAGCTCAGCTTAGTATGTGATCGTCTTCCAGAAACTCTTGTACTGTGTAGTAAGCCTTTTTTAGAAGTATTTCCTTTAGTTTGTGTTTAAATGAGTTTATATTGCTTATGTTTTTTATTTCGCTTGGCAGCTTGTTATATAATCTATAGTTAACGTAGGATGAGTTAGTCTGTAGTGATTTTGTTTTTAGGTATTTGGAGTGTACAAGTTTGTGCTGGCGAGTGTTGTGTGCGGTGTTCGTGTGTGTATAAGATAGTTTGCAGGATGTACAAGCTGTTGAGTGTAGGGAGTCAATATTTTGTGTTTAATGAAGTGTATTCCTGACAATGAGGTTTAGTGTACGAGCCATTTCTTTGTTTCAGCCCTAAAATGATTCTGAGAGCTTTTTTTTGTAGTATGAATATTTTATTGGCATATGAGGAGCCACCCAGAATTCAACTCCATATCTAAGATGTGATTCGAAGTTAGCTGAATAAGCAATTTTAGCTGTTTTTGTGTTTGAAATTGTTTTGACAATTCTTAAGGCATAGATAGTCGAGTTTAATTTTTTAGTCAGTTTGTCACATTGTTTCTGCCAGTTTAAATTCTCATCAATTGCTAGACCAAGAAAATCAGCTGTATTTACCCTTTTTATTTCCTTATTTTGGACAGCTTTGATGTTTAGGAGTTGAGGTTTATTCTCCTCTTTAATTCCTTTGTTACTGAAGATTATAAATGTAGTTTTATTGTAGTTTAATACCAATTTCTTAGCGTTAAACCACTGGTTAGCTACCATAAGTTGTTGTTCCGCTTGCGTTATTAATGATTTCATACATATTGCTCCGACAGTGATGCTTGTGTCATCCGCAAACAATAGAGAGTTCATGATTAGGTAGGCAAAATCGTTTATAAATATAATGAAAAGAAGAGGCCCCAGGATGGATCCTTGAGGCACTCCGCATGTGATTTTTGTAGGTGATGATAAATATTGTTTTACATTGTAGTTAGAGTCCATGGCTGTTATCTCCACTTGCTGCTCCCTATTTGATAGATATGATACAATCATGTCCAGAGCTATACCCCTTATACCATAAAATTTATTCCATCACCCACGGCCAACTCATAGTCATCATACGCATTTTGACCGAATCGAAATAAATACGGTCAGTTAAAACAGTTATTTCCAGTAGGCCTAGTAAACAGCTGTTTAAAACGAGCCAACGCCCCCATTCAAAAGATTCTCAATTAATAACGCTCCCATATCATAACTGAAGGGTGTACATCGTACCACATGCATATGTACTCGTTGTATACGCGTTTCCAAGCAAAGGGGTTGCTACCTGGTGGCGAAAAATGCAATTGTCCGATCAGTGATAGTCGGAGGAGCGCGCTATGTGTTTACTTGAAGAACACATGTCATTCCGCGTTTGTCACTTATAAATTCGTACAATCACAGGTACATTGTCGTTGCTCTCCCAAAATGTTGCTAATTGATGATAATCAAAAGCATGGGGGTGCACCAAAATGATAAAATCGCTCTTCAATATGTGGGATTTGAGACCATGTCCACCAGAATAATATTACTGATATTACTATATTCAGACTTACGCCCCATGCACCCATGAGACACTGAGGATGGCATTTGTATACATATTACAATGCTCTAATTGTAATATCATAATACATTATTGGTATTTATAGGCTTTAAATCAAAACAAAGTGCTCAGAACTAGCCTATTTTTTTCTCAATTTGGTTAGTCAGGAAACACTCCCCTAGGTGGAATTGTTAATATACCTGGTAAATGACATTAGGCTATAAATAATGTTTGTTTGGTCAGTTCAAAGGCAACAGATATTCGTTGCAGTTCTGTTCCATCCATTCAGATCTATAGTGCAACTACAATTCAGAAGTTAATGTAGTTAGGCCTACCGTCTCGCTGGTCTAGTTGGCTAAGGCGCCTACCTGGAATGTGGGAGACTCGGGTTTGAACTCCGATCGGAATGGTTTTTTTAACTTCTGGATTGTGTTAAATATAATTAGCCTATTTTAATGGTATTTTTCTTAAACACATTTTAAACCCCTGCTTGTAAATAATGGCCCATAATTAGAGATACGTGCATAGCATTAACAAGTGTCCTTTTATAGCTTTTTATAGCATCTATTTTTTGCCCACCTTCAAAAGCTCGTGTATGAAGTTTTTTAATATTTTTATTTTGAAATTATTTCATCAAGGTTGAATCAATATCAACTGATTAAAAATGTGCATACCAAATAATAGATACTATGTAATAAGCCTAGCTTTAGCTTATGTTAGTGTTTATTTTTGTTTCAGATTCACCAAGGAAGTCCTTCTCGGTCTGTTTTTTAATTGAAGCATAATAAAGCCAAATTAGTTATCAATCACAGTTGTTAAGGCTTCTGCCTCAACAACATTAATTTTTCATTAGGCCCCTACCATGTTTTTGATAGAATGTAGGATAGATTCAGTTTTGTATAAGTAGGGCTGTAAGTAGATGATTGATGATGCATTTTTTTATTATTATATTGTGACCTTGAACTTTTGGAAGATTGTTAAAAGACTTAAGAGGGCTGGTGAGTTGGCCTGTTTGCTTACTCAACCGATTCTGACTATACTATTGCGTAAATTTCAATGCGGTTTTTTGCAATGTACAGAAAACATATGTAAGAAATTAGCTGGTGATTTAAATGTTCGATAATTTAAGTGCTTCATATTTTTTTTTTATATTAAAAAATAAAAACTTTCCAATTGAAAATATCTTTCTGGTCTTACGTTAAGCATGATCTAAATAAGCAAAATTTAAAATTTCAATTCGAAAACTTCATTAGTTTAGCCGTCAGAAGTCGAGTAATATCGCATAAATTGACACCGTGATATGCTTCACTCTAGGAGCGTGAGTTGGAACGCATAGATCGAGGGCTGTAAGTGACCAGTGAATGCCAGTGAAGCTCCACCCCCTGCGCGGTGGGCTGAGCTGGTATGCGAGACAGGTTTTACTGCCTGGAGGCTTCCGAGTGTAAGCGAGAAGAAGATCAAACCAACCCCAGTCAGTTTGTAGGCTAGGCGGCCCCGTCCACACAATGACATAATTAGGCCTATGACTGTTGGGGGCTGTGAAGATCAACATTAGTCATACAATAATATTGTCAAACCGTTTGATTTTAGTTATTTTTAATTGAGTGTTTCCACACAAGAATTACATTCATACAACAGATGTTGTGCTACACACTTGATGGGATAGTGGCGAAATTAAAACCACGTGAAATTACATTTTTTTCGTGATATCTCGAGAACGATGCAAAGTATATAAAAACTGATTCTAGACCGAATTGTGGTTTTGTTAGAACAATATAATGCAAGAAAAAATATTCAATTATAATAATTTGTGCGGTTTGTATCAAAGATATGCTTTTAATTAAATAAAAGTGTAATAAAAAAACTTAATTGCCATCACATTAAAATATTTTTTCTTGCATTTTATATTGTTCTAACGAAACCACAATTCGGTCTAGAATCAGATTTTAGATACTTTGCATCGTTCTCGATATATCACGAAAAAACTATAATTTTGCGTGGTTTTAATTTCGCGGCTATCCCATCCTCTTCAGGGGGTTGCGGAGTCGATTCCCGCCACCGCCAAACTTATAGTTTTCCTAACAACGCTTTATCTCATTCATGATGCAAATTAAAAATTGGGATCGAGTTTTACAAAATTTGCCAAACTTTACGTGTTCCATTGTTTTACCGATATCCTGAGAACAAAGAAGAGAAAGTTGGCTTGTTTGCAGTGCCTTATTATACTGACTACTATTGCGTCAATTTCAATCCGTTTTTTTCCCCTGTGTACAGAAAAATATAAGAAGGGCCCGCAAGGTTGATATTTTCTACAAATTTAGTACTTCATATTGTTTTATATTCCAAAATTCATATTTAAATTAAGCGTGTTCTATTCTTTTACCGATATTCTAAGAAAAATATGAGCCCCCATTTAGCCTTTACTGTATAAATGTAAAGGGTACAATCCCTTTTGCAGATTCTGTTCAAAATATGCGTGATTTATAGTTTATCGATGGGGCTAGGAGCACCAATAAACGCTTACGTTGAGAATGAATAGAAGGGGTTTTATTGTATTATTTTGCTATTTTTGCTATAAATGCAATTATTGTGCTTATTGTGAGAAGCGATTTTTTGTGAGATAGTCTGAGGCATATAGCCAGAATTTTGATTCGGGGGGGGGGGGGGGGGGGGGGATTACGAGATTTATATTGAGAAACTTCTAGAACTACCCACGAAACTATCATTTCGGGAAAAGTCCGAATCCTGGTACAATAGTGGATCTTGGGTGATGCCCCCCAGCTAATGCGAGTCTGGGGCGCATAGCCCCAGTTTTATTTTTATTTTTACATTGCAAAGTGTCACGTTACTAGTTTTTATAGTGCTTTTATCGATAATTTATGAAATTGTGAACATTCACATACTGTGAGTTTACAAATTCTTGCCATATGTAGGGCCTACATAATATGAATGCCACATAGTACATATAGTGGTATATTTATTATTATTATAACCCTTCTTCTGATTTGGGGGGGGGGGGCACCTGATCCCCCTCTCGCCACGCCCCTGGAGACACTGACACGACTTCATAGACTTGTATGGCACTTGAATGTGCTACTTGTGGTGTAAGACAAATAATTTTTTAAGTTGGAAACAAAACAACGTGGCCAATTTGAAGCCAAATTGAAGTCTTCGCTTCGCTCATCCAATAAACATGAAAAGCAAATAACCCACGAACTTCAGCTCTGCACAGCTCATATAGGTCCACTGCGGCTTGCTCCAATTATGTAGTTTTGTATTATGCTACTTTTACTTTGTTTTACAAAATTTGATTTCGTTGTTTCGTCCCGGTGATTGTTTGGTTAGTTGGGTAAGAGTGTTACCGCCATTCAGTCACCGCCAGTGGCGTCGATATCCACAACATGTGAAGCTATACTCAACACAAGTTTCCACCGACCCCGTCTTCGGCATAGAGGTTGGATGTTATCTTGTGTATTTGTTCTAGCCATAGTTTGTATTTCGTCCACTGTCTCCCACACATAAACTGCAAGTCAAGTACAGGTTGCATATTCTACATGCACTGGGTGTACTCTCTTCGTGGTGTGCGTGTGTCGAGAGTACCACCGCATGTTCTCGTCTATTGTGCGTTTTTCTGAGTTCGCCCCCTCAGTAGACCAATGTATTTCTTGTTCTAACCAGGGGTATTTCTGACATGTAACTCTATCCATGGTGTGCTCGCAAACATAACATACATTATTTTGACTATTATATTTAGAAAGTATTTATTTATTTTCGGGTTGTAATTTCCTCTGGTACGGGGCTGCAGGTCTGACAAAGTAACTTAGTGACCATATGCTCGACAAATCATTGTTCCAAGAAGTCCCTTTCATACCTATAGTGGTGGGTCAGCGGTAACGTGCAAGACTGTAGGTTAGTCCCCAGTTCGAGTCTAGTAACTCAATTTTGACTGAAGAGTTTTCCTAGGTTCTCATAAGTTATAAGGGTGAACACTTGGATTGAGTTCTACTAAAACATTACCCTCGGACATTCCTTCCCCACTATCCAAGTGCCATTACATACCCTGTTTGTCACCTGAAAGGCTCACATCGAGTAAAGATGCTGTGCACCCTACAGCATGGATTCCTACGCAAATTGATAGCATATTTTTCCATGCATTAGCACGAGTAGCAAAGGTTGACGGTTATCTTGTCACACCTGCAATATCAAGGGTTCATACTTACTTATTTAATTGCTCTGATTAATTTGTATCATCATGAATTACGGCGAACAATACAAAAGTTACAATAATTGAATGTGCTCACATGCATATGTAATTTGTAAATATTGTTACTATCCTTTATAAATTTTACACAATGCAGTATTTCAAACAAGTGTGCGTTTTCGCTTCCATTTAATATATATCCTTATTATTTATTCATTGTCATGCACTATATGTGTGTGTGTGTATTACTTATATGTATTTATTTTAGGTTATAGTTTTGTTTACATTATTTACTCAATTACATTGACTGGACGTAAAGTAAGCCAGTAAACGACAGATATGATATTGTACTCCTTTGTTATTCAGTAACTGAATAGGATAGACATTAAATAAATACAATGAGTAAAGATAATTATTGTAATTTATGATAAGTGAAACTCCAATGTTATATATTTTACTATAACACTGTAAAATAACAACCCGTAACTATCATTTTGCATGAAACTATACATTATTAATTGTATTGAATTGAATTGAAATAACGTAATAATGATATATACATTATTCAAAAACATACTTTCACTAATAAAAAGTTTAGTGTGTATCCACACCTATGTTCTAAAATTTAAATGTTGTTAATATATAATAACATATATTAAAAAGTTGTTATTTCAACACCTTATATTGCACCCAGTTTTTAATATCAAGATCCAATATAAAAGTAAGTATACATTAAAATAAGGTATAGTGTTACTAGTATAATTTATATTATTTTTTCGGCTAGTGACGACGAAACCAAATTTTTACCACTTGGGTACGCGTTGACAATACCCGTAGGTAACTCAGGTATAGTACAAATTTAAACAATAAAATGGTCTGTCTCATTAGCCACTAAACATCGCTCTCTTTGAATATAACAATAAAAACATTCAAAGTTTATTGAAGTCGCAGCAGCAATGAGCTTCTGTTAGGGGAACCCGGACAGCGTGACCTTATACTACCTGCAAAATGCCTGGTCTGGGATAAAATATGTGGAAATACGGACCTGTCTCATCGTAGACGGAAAGCCTACATTGGTGCCACCCCACACCCTAGTTGACCTTGATGTTTGATGAGGACGATGGTTGGCGGGGGTGGAGTGAGTGAGTGAGTGACTGAGTGACAACAAAATTATTAGTTTTCTTGTAATTATTATTAGGCCTATCTATGTTATTATAATATTTAGTTTCATACCGTTATTCAGATTTATGATTTAATATAAAATCTATTGATGATGGATGAGCTTTTTAAGTTTTTAGTTTGCGTGGGATCTCTTTACTTTTGCAAGTGCTTTTTGAACGCATTGTAGATGATTGTTGTCTAGTTTCTATTGCTACTTGTTGTTATTATATACCTAAAAAAACTCAACCTTTATTCTATGGATTCTGGCAAACTTTTTCAACTTTATGTATAATCATATAATATCATATCACATATGATCACAAGAAATATTTCTTCGATTATACTCAAAAACGTGGCAGGTCTAAGTTCAGAGATTTCGAAGGTCCCCTCCAATTTTCATCAAGAACGCCATTTTATGCCGTTTGCCCGGTAGAGAGAGAACAAACAAACAGACCAAAAAAAACTAACAAAAACAAAAACACTCCAGCTATTTTTCTACAATAACAGAACAGGGGTAACAGAAGTGGAAAAAAACGAAAGTGAAATTGAAGTCTTCGCTTCGCTCATCTAACAATTTGTGTACTGTTCGATTCGGCGTGATATCTGTGAATATTTCACTTTATTGTGACTACAGAGAGAGATTACACAATTTATTATGTATGATTCTGTCATCATTACACATATTTCATAAAACTCTTTAATCTTATCTACATTGTAAATGAACAACTAATAGAATTAATGATTTTTGTGTTGATGGTTAATTGTAGTTACAATGTTATATACATAGACTATTATACAGCAGACAATGCATGCATTTGTGATTGGATAATTGGTTTGACTATTATCTGAATTTTATAACTAAACCACTACTTGATGTGTCTATAAAGAGGGATCAAACAATTTACTAGTGTTTGTAATGCGATTGTCTTCTCGCCTATCCTAACGTCAAAAGACCAAGGAATGTTGGCAATGGTGTAAAGTGGACTTCACGGGAAGATTGGTCCGCGGGTACCAAGAATTTCCTCCCCTCTTTACCACCTTCCTGGCCCGAGCAGAGTGGACAAGAGGTAGATCGTATCTATCTAATAGTCGCTCGACCCTTCTATTGATGGTCTCGAAACCATCCAATTAAATTATTTTCGCTTGAATAGAGTTAAATCCTTCCTTCCTTTCATTACTGAAACTGTTGTAATTTACCTTTTAAATGCCCTTTAATGTTAATGATTTTTACTTAAATGTTTCACTGAAGTAAAATCAACATGAAAATGTTTTTGAATGCTAAAAATTGATTGAAAACTAACAACTTAACAGTATAATATACAACCACTTCTTCATCATAAGTGCTAAGAATATTTTGCAAAAATGTTAGTTCTCAATCAATTTTTGCGTTTAAAAACATTTTCGTGTTGATCTATTTCGGAAACATAAAGTTAAAATCATTACTTTAAGAACATTTAAAAGGTAATAACAGTTTATGTATAAAAGAAATTATTTATCCATTCAGGTTTAGACCATCAATAGAAGCGAGGTGGTAAGTAAATCTTGTGCACCTGCCCGTCCGAGAA
>JAMZAV010013171.1:0-15647 GCA_024449915.1 Sweltsa coloradensis | reverse complement strand
TTATAATTTTACGAAATGTATTCACACTACACATACAATAGTATTTAATATTCCAGAATAAGTTCACTGAAGCTAGAAATTTAGCTAGAGCCACTAACTCAGGCCTTTTCCCGAATCACAAAACCAAAGTTAAAAAAAAAATCGTCATTTTACTTTAACATTCTATATACTAAAAAGGGGCAATTGTCCAAAGGTAGTTTAAAGAAACTGGAAAATATGTTGCCTGGAAAAAAGCCCGGAGGGGCCGGCGCTTTCGCCCCCCCCCAGACCCGACAGGGAGGCGTCGTCTTCGCCGAGGGTGGCCGTTTTGGGGCCCCAAAGTTAAATCCAAGTGACAACTTTATCAAAATGATGTGTGCTGGGACCAAAACCGTTGGTCGGGTGAAAAGTTTTTTTAAAAAATAGCTTAGAATGGTGTTTTCAGCTGGGCATAAAGTTTCCCGGCGGAAATTTCTTTTTTTTTTTTTTTTTTTTTTCTCCCCGGACCCGGGGAAAGGGCATTTTTTGGGAAAACTTCGGAGCCTGGAGCGGCCCCATGCCTGTAGCGAGCTAAAATTTTGCATGCCCCAGGCCGTGGGCCCGCAGAAAAATAAGAAAAATACCGCGAGCCGATTTGTCGAACGGTACGCCCGGTACGGGCGTTTATAATTTTGAAAATTGCCCTAGTAACCCCTTGGAAAATTGTCGAAATTTCGGATGGTCATATTACTATTTTATTTCATAAAACGGGCCCCCGCGAACCCAAAACGGTCGTCTGTTTTGAAATCGGACCCATATTGGGCCCACAACTAAGGTCCAAAGTGCACAATATACTTCATTGCTCAATTGTCCCATAATTATGATTAACACGTCGTGTGCCCGATACCCCTTTCAACGGGCAAGGGGGTAAATTGGCCGTCGCCCCCTATAAAAAGACCCCCGGCGTGGGTTTGGTGGCGCGGACGCCCGAGGGACATGAGGGAAACATGTGAACCGCGGTGCCTACGGTCCGCTAGGCCCGCACACGCCCCCGTCGCGGGCCGGACACGGGTCTAATTGCCGTTGCCGCCCGGTCCGCTCCGACGTGCACGCGTTCTCCGAGTCTCCGAGAAATAAAATAATTAGTGTCGGCACGAAAACGACGCCCGTGGACCGAGGCGTCGCGACGCCGGGTTTCTCTTTCGCGTCACGCGAGCGTAGTCATTACAAAAGACTCGTCCCGCAAAATCATAACCCTAGGAAGCAGCCTTCCCCCGGGGCGTATTTCAAATTTGCGGGCGTCGCGACGCCCTGGCTGGGGCCCGTCGGTTATGGGTCCTGGAACTGCACCGGCGGGGAGGCGGCCAACCAACCCGTCTTCCATAAAAATCCCAACCCTGTGGTTTTGATAGTCCCCGAGAAAGAAAAAATTTTAGCGCGGCACAAAACGGCGCCCGTGGACCGAGGCGTCGCGACGCCCGGGTCCGGACCGTGACGATCAAGCCGGGGAAAATAAACCGTTCCCGAAGTGCCTGCAAAAAATTGTAAAACCTGGGCCCTCGTTGGGGTTTACGACGGTGGGACTCGAGTCCGAAACCTTTGGCTGGTTGTGCCAAGGCCCGAGAAAGCCCCCGAGCCAGGCAACACGGTTCACGCAAAGTGCATTCTTTTGAACGGTTAGAGCTACAGGGGTGTGCCGCACAAAAATCTAAAGGGAAATCGGCCGCCGCGTCGATTGGGCGTAAAAAACCTGGTCAATTCCCAAAAAAAAAACGCGCCGACCCCCTGGCGTCGGCCTCGTCGTGACCCCCGGAACCGAAGGGAGGCGTTGATGTCGTACGGGGGGTGTACTTTAGGGTAAAAATACCCGGGACCCTATACGTTGGTAGGGGCCAAAAAAAAAAACCCCAAAAACCAAAAACGGGGAGAAAGGGGAGGCTCGCGACGCCATTTTTCCCGATAACGCCACAGCGTTGCCCGTAAGAAAAGACTATTCCCCAAAAATTGAAAACACCAAAAGCAGATTTCCCCCTGGGCGAAACTCAAGAAACGGGCTTTCTCGACGCCCCGTGTCCCCGTCCGGGGTTATGGGCCCGTGGCAACCCCCACCGGCGGGGGGCAGGCCGACCCCCCCGTTTCCCGTAAAAAACTAAATCCCATGATTCTGAGTCTCCGAAAAAAAAAATAATGAGGTCTCAGAAAAACGACGCCCGAGGCAAAGGGGGCTTCGGGGACCCCCGGGGTCGAGACCGGACGGTCCGAAGCCCGTGACGCGGAGGGCTTGTGTAAAAATTTCACCCGGCTAGTGGTGGGCAAGTGGTAAAAAAGAATACGTAAACTTGGAATTTTCGAAAATTTTGGGGGTGGCGCCGGTTCGGGGGCAAACCCGGGGTTTTTTTAAAACAAAAAAAAAAAATCGCAAATACGAGCTAGGAGCGTGAAATTTCACACGCGTTTAAAATTTTGCAAGAAAACTAATAAATAAAAGAGTTTCTTATCGGCGTCGCGAGTCACGCGACGGAGGGCGCCGGGCCAAGACGGACCCCCTTTGGGGTGGGCGAAATTTTGAAAATCCGGAAGCGACGGGGGGACGAGAGTTGGTGTAAAATTTTCAGATACCTGGAGGTCGGAAAGGGGTTAAAAAAAATCGCGAGTCTAAAATTTCGAGAAAATTTTGGTGGGGGTCCGTTTCCGCGATCGAAAAACTAAACATGAAACGTACGCCTTCTCGAACCTTTGGGTTGGGGAAAAAATTTTTATTTAAAAAAAAGTCTTAGAAGGGGGTTTTCTGCCGGGCATAACGTTCCGCGACAAATTTCGTTTTTTTTTTTTTTTTTTTTTTTCGGCCGGGAGCTGGGGGGTGAAAACACTTTTGGGAATTTTCGATACCCTGGGGGCCCCATGCCTCCTAGCGAGCTAAAAATTTTGCTTTGCCCCAGGCCGGGGGGCCCGCGGGAAAAAATTAAAAAAAAATACCGCGAGAGATTCGTCGAACGGTGCCCCCGGTCGGGCGTTTTAATTTTGAAATTGCCCTAGAAACCCCCTTGGAAAAATGTCGAAAATCGTCGAAATTTCGGTGGTCATATTATATTTTTTTTTCAAAAAAGCCCCCCACGAACCCAAAACAGTGTCCGTTTCGACATCCGTCCCATTTTGGGGCCCCCCAATTAAAGTCTAAAGGCACCATTGTGCCTTGTGTTTCAACGTGGGCCCACTACGGCCCCCGGTTTGGCCGACGACGACCTTTAGTGCGTCGCCGGGAAAAAGCGTCGGACCCCTCCTTACCTTTTGGGGGGGGTGTGCATGGGGTTTTAAACGCACCCCCTTACAATTGCTGACACCTAGTGCAGAGCACTAATAATTCGCATATAGTTTTTAATTTCATTGTTGTTTTTTTTATTGGGCAAACTTTTGTTGCAAAATATTTTTGGAGTGGTTTCTCGAAAAAAAGAAAAAATTTTGACAGGCTTGGCTGTATTTTTAATTTTAAAAAATTAATAGTAAAAATAATTTGCTTTGAATTTTTTATGGGGATTAACAATAAGATAAAAACAATTAACAGGCTGGGGAAATTTTTTCCCCATGATGTTTGTTTTAAGATCCAAAGGGAGGGGGGTTGTTTTGGGGGCCACTTGCACCCGTGCTTTTTTTAGCCCGGGGGGGAGCCTGAATGTGAGGATTTCAGCGCTTTTTTGTAACAGAATTGGTGGTATGTTTCGAATGAGAGGGTTTTTGGGGGTCTTTTAAAAGCTGATAAAATGGAACTGATATGCCCTAGGTGGGCCTCCCTCATTTTTTAACCCCAGTCTGCATGAAACGTCGGGCATTCTAGTGCAATGGGGAACCCAGTTTTTTGATTCTACTATCTTGTTTTGAAATGTTTTTAAGTTTTTTGATTTTTGAATCGCTGCGCAGGTCGACCACCCGGGGACGCGTATGAGGGGTGGTCTAGATGTTTGTACGAATTTTGGTACGGGCTATTTCACCAGAGCGTAAAAGTGGAAAAAGATCGAGCTTTTTCCCGTCTTTGGGAATCTAGCCTTAAAAGTGTGGGCCCAAAATTTAGATTCTTGTCATAACCCCCAGATAATTATTCCTGCTTGACCATTAACTTTTGTAGGTTTCGAACGAAAATGCATCTGCCGGTAAATTTCCGAAAAAAAATTTTTGGCACTATTTTTTTTAAGATTAGACCCTACGCCATTTTCATACCAAACGCCATCAAATCCACTGCTTGTTGGCCAATTTGAACGAAGTTAGCCGTTTACCCTTATTAGCGCAACAACATCGTCTGCAAAGCATCCAAAACTACATTGCGTGGAGGCGTCGGAAAGTCATGGGTAAATATATTAAGTAAAAAGGAGAATACAAGAGCCTTTTGGGAAAACCCCCGCAGCTAAGGCCGCCTTGTGGAAGTACGTTTTGCCATTGAAATTAAAAACGATCTCCGCGAGGAAACTGTTTTTGATGTTTATGAGGTATCTTGGAAATTCAAGTTTTATCATCTTTTAAAAAAAGACCTTTATGCCAAAACAGCAAAGGTTTTTCAACGCTAGGAAAACGGCCGCTGTTGACCCTTAAAAAAAGATTTATTCCCCGTATGGTCTCAACCCCTCTAGCCAACGTTGGGCAGACAGTGTTTTGGGACGGAAACCAAATTGCTCTCAGGCAGGACGTGGGTTTTTGTAGATGGCGTTGAGTCTGCCCGGAGAATCTTTTTAAATATTTTTTTACGGATAGAGAGCAAACTAAGGGGTTTTGCTGGGGGATTCGTGGTGGTTTTTCCAGGCTTCAGAAAAAGTTATTATCTTTGCCACTTTCAGAATTTTGGGGAAAAGTTGTAGTGACAGAGCGCATTGAAGACGTAGTAGTACTTTTGCTGCTTTTGTTGGAAGGGTTTTTACATTTTTCCCGTTTTTCCCCCTCCAGTCCTGGGCTTTTTTTAAGAGGGAAGTTTTGCGATTTTGGCAAATTCGGCTAAGTGCATTTTTCGCCACGGGAAGTTTTCCCCGGTCAGGATTTTCACAAAAAACTGTTCTACATGATTCATAATTTTCGGTGTGAACCGTTTTCTGGGTTTGGGGAAGGTCTCCTCCCGCGTTTTCAGCAATGACTGCTTTTTCAACAGGGCTACAGCAAATGTGTTTTTACGGGGAAGGGAGGATCAGGGCGGGGGGGCGGGGTAGCATTTTTTTTCCCTTCTCCCGATTGAGTTTTCCCCGAAAGACAAATTTACCGCTGCCCCGTTCCATTTTCTCCACGATGCTCACCAAAGTTTCTTTCAACTTTTCACATGCTTATTCATGGCGTTTTAATTTGGGGGTTCGATTCCTTTGCCACTCGCGCTAATGGCATTTTTCTCTTTTTTTCTTTTGGAGGCGAGTGGGAGGTGTACAATGCACTCTCCCCCGATATTTATTAGGAAAGGCAGCTAATACGCCCGTTGGATTACCTCTGTGATGGGTTTTGGGCAACTTTGTCTATCAATAGTGTTTTTTAATGGAGGACGAGAGGTGGGGTACGTTTGCAATAAACTTTTTAAAATTTGGGCCATCTGCATTTTTAAAAAATCTTAGGGTCTGGGGGGGTTTAAAAAAGAAGCCGATTGCCCATGCGAAAACAGATTGGATATGATCCGAGGGATTGCTGGGAGGCCGAAATGTCGTAAGAGCTCTGATGTTTTAAAGAGCAAGGCAATATCTAAAACATTGTCATTGATTTCCCTTGGGTATGATAGTGGGTGGGCCCGGACCTGCAAAAAATAGTCCGGGGGCAGACAGTGTGATAGAGGCACCCCCTCTTGTGTTTGAAAACCCCAGAGTTCCACGGGGATTTTTCGCATTAGGTCGCTGCAATGAGCCTTTGGGTTGATACAAACTCAGTGCACGAGGTCACGCGCGGGAAAGTACCCGACGGGGGTTATATACAGAGAGGATTTTAAAAAAGGGGGACTTGGGGAAAGGGGGACTTTATAGCTGAGCCCCCACGAGTGAGGCGTCAGGGGTTGGTATTTTAAAAAGGTAATACGAGTTCACCGATTGCAGTACCCCCCCCTCGGTGCCGCTCTGTTTTGGCACATCCTGAGGCCGTCTGTTCGATAGATTTTTGGGTTTGCCACTTTTCCAAATTACCTCAGGTCGAAGGGCGTTTTTAGATATTAAAAAGACGTGAACATCATGAGTTCTCATGAAACAAGAAGTTCGGGTTCTTTGCTTTTTTCCCCCATGGCATTCCATGCCATAATGTGAATGCCTTGGGTTTAGGGGCGCCATTTTTGGTTTTTTTGTTCTTGTGCGAACACGGTAAGAAAACGCGGACTCCCGATCGCGCAGAGATAGGGTGTTCGATGGGGGACCGCTAGAAAAAAAACATGCACACATGTTTGGTATTGAAAGGTGGTACGGGGCCCGCGCCAATAGGAGGGGAGAAGCGTTCCATTTGGGGCCGGGTCTACCCCCTGCTTGGATTAAACCCCCCTCGGACGGTGTTTTTTATGCGGTCCCGACAAACACTCTAAACCCCTCCGCTATCGAGTGGCCGCCGCTGCTCCACCTGTCCCGTCCTGTCCCCTGTCATGCGTCCCTTTCAAGGCATGGTCTCTTTAAATAGCAACGTCCATGCTCCACCGTCCCGTACTGTCCCCTGTCACTGCGTCATTTCAAGGCAAAGGGCCTTGCAGTAGCAGCGTCCCCGTGCATTTTTCCCGTCACTGTCCTCTTTTCACGCTGTCCTTCAGGCATGGTTTCTTGAAAGTAGCATTGTCCCTTTTCCCCCTGTCCCTCCTGTCCCCGTCATTACGTCCCTTAGCGGCATGGTTTCTTGACAGTTGGAGCGTCCCTGCACCAGCTGTCCCGTCACTGTCCCCTGTCATGCTTTGTCCCTTTCAAGGCATGGTCTCTTGAAAGTAGCAACGTCCATGCTCCACCTGTCCGTCACTGTCTCATGTCACTGCAGTCACTTTCAAGGCAAGGGTCTCCCACACTGAAAATTTTATATCGCAGATATATTTCAAAATACATTTGATACGTGTCAAATATGTGTCAAATATTTTTAATTTTCCATTATATTTTAAGCTATATCTGAGATATATGTAACAAAAACATATTTTAATTACTTGATGCTTGAATATATTTTAGAAATATGGAAAATATATATTCACATATACGTATGAAATATAATTACCACTTTAAGTTGAAATATATTTTAAATTTATTTACAATATACCGAGTATGTATTTTTTTACATATGACAGATACTTGTCAATATGTATGTAAAATATATCTTAACACACATATATAAGATATATGTGCTTTACATGCGTGCACTTATTTGGGAATATATGGTAGATATGTTAGAAATACACAAGAATTGCAAAACAAATTTATAATAGTATACATTTTAAATATATTTCAGAAATATATTTCTAAATACAAATTGAGTCATATACCGTGAATATATGTCAATTGTATTTATGCACCAATAATATATATATTGCGCATATATCACAAGTATGTAAATGGTTATAAAACACTTTTGTAAAATTCGTTATCTAAAACATATTTTGACCACATATATCTAGAAAATAAATTTAAAAATAGTTTTAACATATATCTTTAAAGTTTAAAATAAGACAAATATATGTTTAAAACACATTTGGAACTATATGGTAGATACATATTAAGTATAAAACAAAGTACACAAAACATATATAAGTTTAGTGTATCAAAGATATATCCTAGAGAGATATAAGTAGACAACCAAAATAAAAGACAAAAATATACATCTTGGAAATATGTTAAATATATTTGCCCACTCATTTAGATATATATGGCAGATATATTCTTAATATGGAACGAAGTACATTACACATTTATAATGTTATTAAATACCAGATGAATATTCAGAGATATATGTTGATCGCTTCGTAAATGCATGCGTAGACATATATCTTGGGTATGATTGAAATATATTTGCCCACTCATTTAGATATATATAGTATATATATATATATTCTTAATATGGAATGAAGTACATTACACATTTATAATGTTTTTTTATACAAGATGTATACTCAGAGATATATGTTTTCAGCTTCGTAAATGCATGCGTGGACATATATCTCAAAGTATGTGTGAAATATATTTGCCCACTCATTTAGATATATATGGCAGATATATTCTAAATAAAGAATAAAGTTCATTACACATTTGTAATGTAATTATATACAAGATGTATATTCGGAGATATATATTGACAGCTTCATAAAAGCATGCGTAGAATTATATATCTTGGGTATGGTAATTATAATTATATAAATATTTATATTATAATTTTATATTATATTATTATATATTTTTTTATATTATAAATATTTCATAAAAAAAAACTCACCCACGTTTCTATTTCTTCTACTCTACTATACTCTGTACTATCGTCTATTATCACCCTCATTTAAGTTAGTATTATATTTTTAATTAGTTTAAAAAGCAGGTTTAGCACTATGTGTCATGGAGCTTTTAGCTCTTCTAACCTGCTTAATAATGGCTTAGTAATATTTGCATATAGATGTAGATCTACCTGTGTCCTAACTCTAGCGTAAGTCTGTATCTATATGAATTATTGTACCTAAGAGATAGTTAAATAAATAATAATAATAATAATTATAATTGCCCACTCATTAAATATAAGTCACATATATATTCTTAATAGAATAAATTACATTACGCATTTAAAATGTTTTATATACAACATGAATACTTGGATTTATATGTTGACTGCTTCATAAAATCCCTAAAAGAACTATGGATATTGTTTTTCTTTTTTTTTTTAAATAACACTAAGAAATGTAATATTTTATAGAATGACTTAGAACATTTTCAAATTTTTTATAACTTCGAATATTTGTAGCTTTGATATATAACTATAACTTTTTCGTAGTTTTTTTCCAAATAACTTTGGGGTGTTTTTAGTTAAAAGAACTGCTTCAAAGATTGTAAAGTTTAAAAATAAATACACGATTACTAAGTTGTAAAATCAACACTATGAACAATCCGAACTTTTTATAAGCAGCTATATAAACTTTGTGTGTTTTTACAATAGCTACGGCCCTTCTATATTCCGTCATTAAATATTATAATTTGGTAGTATTTACAAAAACAATGTATTTGAAAGAATAAATTAAATAGTCCGGATGTTAAGAGACTTGACCTTGCATTTTTTGATACAAGCAAGGCACTTGGCACACGTGTTCTAGGGACCATACCCTACTAATTTTGCCTTGGAGCCATCGTGATATCCCGTGCAGGCACCCGTTATTGCATGTTGCCTACCCCTGCTGGTTTGAAGGGTTGATTGGCAAAACAATTCGGTGTTGTGTGATAGAAACTTGAAATTTTTACCAAATAGGGGTAACATTAGGCTTAACATTCTGGCAACGGGGAATTGCGGATTTCTTCATAGTTAAGGGATGATTGGGATATAATTTGGGGGTTGTGAACATTTCGATTTAAATTTTTATGATGACACCCTTGGTTTAATGTTGGATTTCTACGTTAAAGTACTTCCCAAAATCTTCAAACAAAATTATGGTGCTAAAAATATTACTAGCGACCCCTAATTTGATCATAGTTACCTGTTGACATAATGACCTGAGTAATGACCTATTTGATAAATGGTTAAGCATAGTCGTGTGACCACTCTATTTAAAAGCTTAGATGAAGTAGAATGATAAAAAATAATTTTCAACATGCCACGTTGACCTGTGACCTTTATCGTCCTTATTTGACCTTGATAACTGTTTCAGCAGGGATGCATAATGTATACTTATATAGCACATCCAAATTCATGTGATATATTAACAAGTTGACTTAATAAATCTACTCAGCATGTTAGTAGTACCCATATCAATATGATATTAGGCTGCATTGCGAACGCTTTTACTGTCGCGTTGATGGATGAGCAGTTTTGTACCATTGAACCCTCTTTTACTATACTTTTACTTCGTTGTTTTTTAACGTGTTTACATAGAATATACCATTTCAAAGGAGTACCAAGTTTCTGTTAGATCCTTATGGTAATAAACCATAAAAATGAATAAAAGTAATTGCGTTGTTGATGTTGTCCTATTCCAATGGTAAATCGTGGCCAATCAGTGGCTAACTGATCACTAGTTGCTCATCAATGCAGTAAAATTTAACAAGGAATTTGTTCAGGTCCGCTTTTATTGGGGTGAAATGAACGTTCTTTCTATGATTGAACCAAAATGTGACTAGCTAGAAGTGTACTGTAGTATGACGTTAATATAAACAATAACATAAATAAATCAAATCAACAAAAACAGATGTTTAAATCGCCCACTTTTTGGGACCATTTCCGAGGAGCGCGCACTTTCTCGCTCTGTGGTGGCGCGGCTGAGAGTTACATTTGCTAAATATTGTATGGACCAAAATAAAAATTTAAAAAATATCTGCTCTTTAGCACAGCCAGTCGACCTCTGTTCATAAATTTAAGGCCAAAATGACCAGCCTCAAGAGCGATTCTCTTCAGTAAATTATGCAAAGCTATGCTGGCATAGATCTGGTGATCTGGCTGCTCTTTGTTCATGAAAATCAACCAACCTCATCGTCCTTGACTCTATTGGGGGCGTTGAGATCTTGTATCAATTGGATCTAGTAAAATGCCTTTTAAATACCAGTCAAAAAAGTTCTATATTAAATGCACCACCTGTAGATGCAAAAATACGTGATAAGCTGAGCCCCCCTCCCCCCTCCCACCAACCCCCCCCCCAAACACCTGGGCCACTCAATTACATTCCAAGATTATGTAGACAGATTTATTCCTCCCTTCCTCCCTTCCTCAAGAACAAACTAGCGTCTGTGCTAGACATCATCTGGGATAAGTACTACCCAATAAGTCTTTAAATATGTCACGGGACAAACATTTAGGAGACGCGTGTTACTCCAAACTACAAAAATTCCCAAAGGATGGCCAAATTTTCTACGTGATTCAGGCAATAAAGAAGTTGTTTATAGGCTTTTAGCCTCCAGCATTATATCAATGATAAATGAGGAAGGAAAAGAAGTCATTAGCACACTTGATACCCTCTCAGTTACTATACCACCATACTCAATGCTACCACTTTATACAGGATCTCACAGGCGGGTTGGCCCCAATGTAATCACAAGCAGGGAGACACGCGTATAATGGTGCACGCTGCTACTCAGGGCTTCACGCGTATATTGATACTGATGTGCTAGTCCTTGCAATCAGCCGCGTTCCGGAAATGACTGTCAAAATTATTTGTTAAAATATAATAATTTTATCAAAGTCGATTTAATTGCTATGAAATTAACAATTAACAACAGAATGTAAAATATCTAGTGGCCCAAAGACATGCTTTTTGTAAACAATGTGGGCGATCATTGTCAAGTAACTATAGTTACTTGATGATTGTATGCCTGTATAAGGCTTATTTTAAATTTTAAAACCTTTATCTGGAAGCCTTCCAGCAAATGTTTTTAACTTTTTCTTTCAAAGGAACTACATCACTATTACCTTTCCTTAATGTCCATGTAAAATATGAAAGTTGTAGCCCCACCCGTTTGGTCAGAATCGCTGGGCAATTGAAACTGACGAATTAGACAGAAGTAGCCAGTAGCATGTAGTAGCAAAGATTAGTCATGTTGGTAAAAGTAGTAAGTAGTAACTTGAGCATGTTTCAAGTCATTTTTTCTCCTAGAAGGAATGCTCGTACCCCAAACAATTTTGGCATGTGTTGTCGGGTACCTAAATCCCCTCGATTTTAATAGTTTTCAAGTTCACATCACGTTTCATGATGGCTGGGTGACACCTCGTAATCACCCCAACTTTGCTTGAGCTGTATAAGGTGCCTGAGTATGTAGCGCACCGTGGCTTGGCTGCGGCGCCCTAACGGGCACCTTGATAACCAACGATGGGTAATTGTTACTTTTCTCTAAATGAAAATTATCTAAAAAGTGTATTACCATAGAGATCAACCAGGAACTTGGTACTCCTTTTAAAATGGTGTATTCTATGTAAACACGTTGAAAAACAACCAAATAAAAGTATAGAAAAAGAGGGTTCAATGGTACAAAACTGCTCATCCATCAACGCGACAGTAAAAAGCGTTCGCAATGCAGCCTAATATCATATTGATATGGGTACTAACATGCTGAGTAGATTTATTAAGTCAACTTGTTAATATATCACATGAATTTGGATGTGCTAAAAGTATACATTATGCATCCCTGCTGAAAACAGTTATCAAGGTCAAATAAAGGACGATAAAGGTCACAGGTCAACGTGGCATGTTGAAAATTATTTTTTATCATTCTACTTCATCTAAGCTTAAATAGAGTGGTCACACGACTATGCTTAACCATTTATCAAATAGGTCATTACTCGGGTCATTATGTAAACAGGTAACTATGACCAAATTAGGGGTCGCTAGTAATTTTTAGCACCATCATTTTGTTGAAGATTTTGGGAAGTACTTTAACGTAAGAAATCCAACATTTAACCAAGGTGTGTCATCAAATAAAAAATTAAATCGAAATGTTCAACCCCCAAAATTATAATCCCAAACATCCCTTAACTATGAAGAAATCCGCAATTCCCCATTGCCAGAATGTTAAGCCTAATGTTGCCCTATTTGGTAAAAATTTCAAGTTTCTATCACACAACAACCGAATTGTTTTGCTAATCAACCCTTCAAACCAGCAGGGGTAGGCAACATGCAATAACGGGTGCCTGCACGGGAATACACGATGGCTCCAAGGCAAAATCAGTAGGGTATGGTCCCTAGAACACGTGTGCCAAGTGCCTTGCTTGTATCAAAAAATGCAAGGTATGCCCCAAATATATCCCTTAACATCCGGACTAAAAGTGTACATCCGTTCTAAAGGGCAGGATGTCAGCAAGATGAGAGATACCTGATGCGGACGAATGCTATGGGGCGATATGAGAACAATATTTTAAGAACAAGTTTATTTTATGTATCAATAATGTGCGAAGCGTTTTACAAAATTGTGATATGTGTGTATTTAGAACTTGAAAATGTTATCACTGGCCTGGAATTCTACATTCAATTTTGCCGGGAACAGGTACTATGCAATTATCCCCAAATTCACCGCGTGAAAGGGAGAGAGAGACAGAGAGAACGGAGTAGCCTTTCTTTGTCTGACCTAGCGCCAGCGGTTCAGCGAGCGAGGGTGTACAATGCACTGGTCAAGGGGGTGGGGGGGAAACCGTTTAAATTTTGAATGAATGTCGACCGTTACTTTTCTATCTTTTACGTGCTTTTACCTATTAGTCGCAGATGCGTTGCCGAGATGGTAAGACCTATGCTGGTAAGTAAGAGCAATACAAACGCATGCGATAATACAACCGTACCAGACGCTTCTTCAAACTACAGGTAAGACATACGCCAGCAGTCAGATCCCGATCCCGACGAAGTTGTCATACAAGTCAATAAATACACCCGAGCCAGAAGCAGATTTCATACAAAGGTAGTATATTATTCCCACGTACCCAAGCCAGAAGTAGTTTCCATACAAAGGTAGTATATTAACACTAGCCCTTGCCAGAAGCAGCTTCCATACTATTACTAAGGTACTAGCATATTTCCACGTACCCAAGCCTGAAGCAGTTTCCATTCTAAGGTAGTATATTCTTACGATCTCTCCATTCTAAGGTAGTATATTCGTACGAACCTATAAGATTTTAAACAAAATATTGTCTTGTAGAACCAGAAACTTGAACCTTTAAAAACCGTAAATATATCTAAAATATATTTTAAAGTGAATCTAGAATATATTTCTGGCACATCTAAAATATATACCTTAAAATTAATATATATATTTATGACATATGGTAGATTCGGGGTAAAAATTAAATAAATAATATGAAATAATATCCTTAAAATATACGAAAAATATATTGATGCAATGTATGAAACATATGTGTCAAATATATGGAAAGACTTTGTATTGAGATACATTTGACATATAAGTAAAAATCTAAAAAAATAGCCTATAATCTCATACCATATATCTCACATATCCTTAAAGCTGCCAATTCTTGTGTATCTAGAATATATTCTCGAAATACATTAATAATGCACTTGTGATATAATGTCAAAATACATTGTGATATGTACGACATATATTTGCATTACACCCAAAATATATATGTTGACTTATTATATCTCAAATGTATAGATACTATATGTTTGATTTGTGGTAAAAATATAAATACATTATATGAAAAAATACCCTTAAAATATACCAAAAAATATATTGCTGAAAAGTATGAAACATATGTGTCAAATATATGGCACCACCTATATTTGAGATACATTTGATATATATGTAAAATATTTAAAAAATATTTCTCTAGCATATATCTCACATATCCTTAAAGCTGCCAATTCTTGTGTATCTAGAATATATTCTCGAAATACATTAATAATGCACTTGTGATATAACGTCAAAATATATTTGTAATTGTACAACATATATTTGCATTACATCAAAAAAATATATGTTGACCAATTATATCTCAAATATATTTATAGTATATGTGTGATTCGTAGTAAAAATATAAATATATTATATGAAATAATACCCTTAAAATATACCAAAAAATATTGCTGCCGTGTATGAAACATATGTGTCTAATATATGGCACCACTTTATATTTGAGATACATTTGATTTATATGTAAAATATTTTAAAAATATATCTCTAACATATATCTCACATATCCTTAAAGCTGCCAATTCTTGTGTATCTAGAATATATTCGTGAAATATATCAATAATATATTTGAAAACGTATTTTAAAAAATATATTTCAGATATATTAATTTCAGTGTGGGCTCACAGTAGCAGCGTCCCTGCTGCACCTGTCCCGTCACTGTCCTCTTGTCACTGCTGTCCTTTCAGGCTCACTCTATGCCACTGTTTCTAGTGGCCAACATGTCAGGTAACAACCAACATGGCTTCAAGCCATAGAAAATCCTTCACACCCAATCTCCGATTAATGGCATGGAATGCTAATTCTATCAACAATAAAAAAGAGGAAACTCTTTGAATGCCTCAACCGCAGGAACATTGATGTTTGCATGTTGAGCGAAACTTTTTTAAAGCCCAAATTTAAAGTTTAAATTACATAGATTTAAGATCTACCGCTCTGACAAGAGACGCTGCTGGTGGTGGCACCGCTGTTCTGGTCAAATGTAATATTATTCACTATCCTTGTGAACTGCCTAAGCTCAACTCAATAGAAGCTACAGCAGTAACGCTAAAGCTCAAAAGTTCTTATCTTAGGGTAGTTTCTGTTTACAAACCACCAAATAGCAAATAGACTGTTCTGACATTGACAAGATCTGTAGTTCCACCTTGCCTACCATCATAGCAGGTGATTTGAATTGCAAAACACCAATCCTGGCTCTCTCGCATTACTAATACAAGTGGGAGTTGTTATTTAATCACTGCATTCTACGGCACATCCAGGTCTCCGGCCCTGCTGCACCGACGCATTATCCTGACACGGACGAAGGCGATATTCTGGATATTGCCCTATCTAGAAATCTCAACGCTTCCATAAGTGGAAAACTTTTTTAACAGGAAAACCCCTAAGTCAGACAACATCAATTGTACTTCAATTGGG
>JAMZAV010013170.1:0-16904 GCA_024449915.1 Sweltsa coloradensis | reverse complement strand
GGTTTTTGATGATGTGTGTGTTCAATGCGTAGACGGGTCAGAACAACCTCTTCAATCAACTCGGGAAAACACTTCATTGAAGTCAAGATCATTAAGATGAAAATCTGAATCTTCAGTCTCGAATTAAACCCAAAAAACATTGTCCTCGGGTCCAAACGGTTCCTGGTCATCTTTTTTCCGTTATATTTTTCAGTTGAGTTAATATCTTCTGAAATTGGATTGTCTAAAGGTTGTAGAAATGACTTAAGATCTGAAAGAAGTGTATCAGTATCAGCAGTGAAATTTTAAAACCCTCAAGCCGGGTACTACCATCATACCATTAACGATACAAATCTTGAAAGCTGAGCCAAACTGCAAACATGACGGATTGGTATTATCTTGGCTGTGTTGATGAATGGTAACAGAATAGGTTTTCTATAGGATCCTTGGTTGAGACGCCGAGTCTGGAATATCTTGACACCCTGCGTTTTTCGGAGGAGTTTACCAAGAAACATAGCCCCATGAATAGAAGTCAGCACCGTTTTGAAAAGAAGATCTCTGCACCCCTTCCAGTTTCTTCATCGGTTAAACGCCAACTATGTATTTTACGTGTAATCGCAGGCCAAAATACATTGTGAATAGACTTCGCTGTTATGCAACACGATGATATTTAAAATCAGACGAACTAACTTGGGTCCCATTAAAAACTGTCAAATAATTGGTCGACGTCATTCACAAAAAATGCGAAGTCCAAACAGCAGATGATGGCATGTGTGATTTCTAGGCTCAGAAGCAGATGTATTACCCAAGTCAAAAATATTTTTAAATCGGCAATCATAGAGTTGATACCAGCAGTACTTGTTGGCCTCATTACTTGTGCCGCCAGGTTTACTCGCATTTTCTGTTGTGAAGAGGGGTTAATATGAGCTTCAGTTACTTTACAACTCTTTGAAAAATAGTAGTTCGATTTTTTTTCGAAGAGTTTTTTGTCGTGATCCCATCTTGCTTCTCCAGTTGCTACCTGATTGTCAGTTCCAGTAATAGATGCTTCTGTGGGAGTCCATCGAAAAAAAATACTTCAGGGAAAGCATTGCGGAGACTTTTTAAAGGATGAGGGAGGATCGTAAATTACAGCAATGTCATCATCTTTTATGTTGAAGCACTTGCCGTGTTCAGGAAGGATAACTTGAGACGGTTTGTTACGCACAAGAGAATCTAGAGCTGAAACGTTAGTCGTTCCCTGATCAAAAATAGTACATACACGTGTACCCCATTATCTTGCAAGGATTAAATTTACCTCTACAATATCTCCTCAAGTCGACGTGTCTTGGTAACATCCTTGCAGAAGAAAATACGCCACTGGTTGTTTGAATTTTTTTCGTAGACCACGCACCATGAAAACCAGAGCAAGGTTAGCCAAATCCTTTGTTCTGCCAAGGCACCCCAAAACCCCTCGTAGCCGACGATACGGTCCATCTTCTCAGAGTATCCAATGCCTCGCTATTTTAAGTTCCCTTCGGATTTCGGACCGGCTGTTACGAATCCAATTTTGGAGTTTTGAGCTTTCTTGGCAGTTACAATTCTTGTATTATGTGAGCCATTTTGGGTGAGTCTCTTGGAGGTCTTTCTGTTCCTACGATTTCAGAGTACGGCCTCCGTTGCTGTCTTACTCCTATTGCAGCATTTCTTATTTTTTTGGCTGCAGACATCTTAAAGTTTGTGTTGAGAGCGCCGGGATATTTTTTTTCGGAGCTCCATACCTTGATGGTCATATCGCCCCTTGGCAAACCACACAAAACAAACAAACAAACAAACAAACATTGGCGCCACTTTGCCTTCAGTGGAAAAAAAGAAGGCCACATCTAACGGTTGGCATATGTGCGTGGGATTACGATAAAACAACAACAATGGCCATCGATAATAGCAGGGAAGCGGCTTGTCCAATCTGCCGTCCATTCAATGAACTTCAAGAAGAAACGGTAGAATGTATCTATATCTTGCCATGCTATTTCTGATATATCGTACGCTGCTCCGCAAGGTCCATCTCGGCACCACGTGGTGTGCAAGTTCTTCCCAGAATATATTATATCGGAGGAAATACGTGCCCGTTTGCTGCTACAGTCTCTACCACAGAGTATGACTCTCGTCCCGGGCCTGGTTGAAGTTGGGACACGCACTTATCCCCCTTTTTAGCCCATACAGAAGTAGCAATTTGTGTATTGTAACCAGTTTCATCCAAATTGATGATTTGTTCCGGTCATGTTATATTTAATTCATCAATTTTATCACCAAGTTTCTAAAAAAATACCTCGAATGGTTAGTGTCTTGACCGTTGGTGTCTTGACTGTTGTTGTCTTGACCGTTGGTGTCTTGACCGTTGTCTTGACCGTCCGTTGGTGTCTTGACCGTTGGTGTCTTGGCCGTTGTTGTCTTGACCATTGGTGTCGTGACCGTTGGTGTCGTGCCCTTGGTGTCGTGTCCCTCGGTGTCGTGACCGTTTGACTACCTCCCCGACGGCGACGACAATAACAACCCGGATGGATGATGACACAGACGAAGACGACCACGACGTGGGGGATATCCTGCCCTCCCCATTTGCTTGTGGCTGGTTCTGACCAGCACAGGCCTTTCCACCCCAGGTCCGCCTGCGTCTCCCCTTACGTTCCTCCCTTTAGAAAGAAGTATACATGGTGGTAACTGACACTTATAGAAATTGTTTTTTCTCGGAGGCGCGAATAATCTTAGCTGTTAAAGCGCCCGAAAACTACTAATACTTATACTGTGACGTACCATCAAATCAATAGGCCATATGGGCTCACAGGAAATTAGGCCTACTAAAGGTAGGCACAAAAGATAATGGTTCAAACGTTCTTCTAGTAGTCAAGTCCTGGACTCCTAGGTTAATAAATGCCGGGTGGGACTAGATATAAAGCCAAGGCCCTAAGCAAAATTCCACCGTAAGACTAGCTGACAAGAGATAGGCTTGGCCTACTCTTAAGCTACTAGTAAAATCTTAAGCCTGGCTTTATAGTCTAGTTTATCAAATTCTAGCTTGGACCTAAAAGGGTTCTTTCACTAGGCTAGTTCATGGACTAACAGTATGCCTAGACCTAGGGGGGGACTGTAGCAAAAGTTCAACAAGAGAAATTCAAAAGGGTGATGGGTGCAAAAAACCCCCCGGGGGCCCAAAAATACCAGAGTAGGTGTGAAATCCCAGTTTCCATCCTTCGAACCCGGGGGCCCTGTCCGAAATTTTGCCCTTTTCTCCAAACCCCTAGAGCAGGGTTAGGAAAAAATAAACGTGGGAAAATCGCCGCGGTCTTCCCCAAGATATCGAACATGGTCGGAAACGAGGGAATCCTACTTTTTGTAATTTTCTGGTCCGTACTATACCTTAACAAATAAAATGAAAACCCACCCCCTTTACGAGCCGCCCCATGAAGCAAAGAAAATGAAAATGCAGAGCGCAAATTGGGATTGCAAAAGCTATTCAGATAGAAATTACCCCAAAAGTGGACTAAAAGTGCAAAAACCCCACCACCAAACGAGGGTCAAACCAAAAGCTTTTTGTAGAAAGAGACTGTTTGTAAAAATTGGCTGAGAGAACTTTACTTCACCACAGATCAGCTGACCCCCCCGACATCCCCCCGCCGTACCAAGGTCTACATCCTGCGCTGTCCCGCCTACTGTATTGTCGCGACACAGGGGTCCCCAACCCATCAATTCCCGCGGAAGCGCGCCAATTCAATGGTGAAAGAGCAATAGTCAATCGGGCAGTAGTGGGGAGTAGTTTGGCAAACTACTGCAACAAAATTTATGATCCTAGAACCTTTAATAATGCCATTCTATTAATTTTCTAGGTTTTTTCACGTTATTTTTAAATTTTCCCAAAAATAGAATTTGTTTGTTTTTTTAACAAAAAACTTTGAGGTATGCCAATGAATGAATTTTTAAATTTTTTTTCTTTCACACTTAAAAAATGGTTTACCATTGCAAATCAGGGGCAAAAATTTATACTCTTGCAGTCGGGAAACCAAAAAGAAACGCTGTTCAAAAATTTTCGGTGGAGGAAAAGGTTTTGCCCAACCCCCCAAAAAAGGGAATTCAGCTTTTTTGGGATTGGTTGAAATGTTATTCGAGAAAAAGAAAAAACATTGGGCCCGACTTGGGCAAAGGACGGGGGGCTACAAAAAAAACGAATAAAAAATCACCTTCATTAAAAAAAAAAATTTTTTTGAATAGGCTTTTTTTTTAATTTTGCTCTTTTTTGGGCCCCACAATGTAGTCAGGATCCAAATTGGACCTTTCTCCTCGTTTGAATCTAAATTTCAGGCAATAAACAGTTCAAAAAAATTGCAAATTTTCTTAAACCCTTTTTACTTGTCCAAAAACACGTGTCTCGTCGTGACTGACAAAACATGTCTTGGGTAGTCGGAACGAGAAAAAACAATATTTACGAGCGTAATGTGCAGTGACCTTGGTTTTGGTAATGTAATTGTGATCTGGCTTCAATGCATGGAATCCTTCACATGAATGAGAAAATTTGATTTTTTTAGTGTAAAAAGGGCTTTCAGGTGTCAATAAATTACGCAGCGGGAAAATTTCACTTCACAATGCGATCGTCCCCAAATTTAAACCCCTTTCACGGGATACCCGAGAAAAGGGATGCTCGGACGTAAAAAAAGCCGCACGTAGAACCTTGACTTCCTTCTGTCCCAAACGGGCAATCCCTTTTGGGTCCTTGTCATGCCCGATTGAGTTCTTTCGAGCCTAAGAAAGGGGGTAACGGAACTTTCTCCCCATCCCAGCACGACGTTGTAACCTCTGTTTGCAAATCGGGCCAAATTTGTGCTTTTTAGTTTTAATCTTTGCCTTTTTTTCCCAGCATCCAAAGGCTTTGGCCACGAGTTCTCCCCTCTGCTCTTCTCTCTTTATCTCCAAAAGACATTTTCCAAGTCACGGTTTTAGCTTTTCGAAGCCCCTTTTGAGAATGTGGGCAGGGGGATTGGGGCCATCAGGGCCGTAGCCCGTCATCGGAAACAGGAATGCCGACTTTTTTTGGGTTTTACTATATCCTGCGTCCTTTTTGCCATTTCCATTTACTTTTTGATTTGAAAATGAGTTCCTTCTCCCCTTTTGTGTAAGTTTGGTGAAACCCGGGGCTCTTCTGGGTAACCTTTTTTGTGGATTTCACGAGTAGCTTCCCTTTTGATTTAAATGCACAAACACAGCATTCAGCAAACTTGAAATGAGTCTCTCAAAGTGAAATTTAATTTTGCTTTCCACCTTTCATTTTTGCGGAAACTAAATTGTACTGTTCCGGGGCATTGTTGTCACATTGAAAATAGGTTTTCTGCGTTTCTTGACAACGATTCACAGCTGACATGATTCTTGAACTTTCCCAGTCTGTGGAAGTTTAGTCAGGAGTTTTATTTTTCACCCAGGCTTCGGGTTTACCATACAGAAGTGGGGCCTCTCTGGGCAAGTGGGAGTGACCCCGAAATTAGGGCCGTACCTTTGATGATGTCCCTCTCGTTCACGAACCTTGACATGGAAAAAGTGTGTTTTGCTATTTTCGATGTTCAATGCCTTAGGCCCAAAACGTACAGGCGAATCCACATTGCCCCACTTGTTTTTTTTTTTTTGTTTTGTATGGCAAAAGTTTAGGGTCCTACATTTTTTCAAGCACATTTCACGGATGCTTAATGAATTTCTGAGCAGGTGATTGCGGCATCGAGTTTTTGACAAGAAAGTTAAGCCCTAAGGCGTGTTTCAATGAGCTTGCGGGGGACGCTGCTGTCCCCGTTGCTAATAACCCGGTCGTACTTCAACCATGCATCCCCATACTCTTTTTGGAAAAACCCTTCGACGATCGCGCCCGCCTCCATCCCTGTAGAAGCCCCACCCCCCTTTTTGGGAAACACATAAAAATTGGCATCCCGTCGTACGGGATTGTCGTTGTGATATCGCAGAATGAGAAATATTTATTGCGGCAAAATAAATAAAACCTTCCCATGTACGATTCCTCATCCAGCCCTCCGACCTGAATTGTTTGTTAGTTAATTATGTATTTTTATGTTATTTAAGTTATATTATGTTATGAAATAAAAATTAATTTTAATTCACCTGGAGAACTAAAGTTATGTTATTATATTTTTTGTTAGAGTTATATTATTTTATGAAAAAAAAAATTAATTTAATTCATTTGGGAAAAACTACATTATTATGAATAACATATGCCCCCCTTTTTCAATATAATTTAACCTTAAATCACGTTTCAAGCCACCAAACTTGATACATTATCCAAAAAAAATATTGCTTTTGACAGCTGGGCTTTTCCCCAAAACCCCGTATCACTGCTCATGGCAGGGCAGTAATGTGTTTCAAACCTGGGAAGGGGTTGATGTGCTATGGATTACCGCCTTACTTCGGGATAACTTTTTTTGTAATCTGTTCCCCCCAAAAGTTCCGACCCTACGACCCTTGAACGTATTTTTTTTTAAGCTGGTATCAATCATTGTTTTTCCCAAATTGATAGTGGTTGAAAAAATGTTTTGCAGACGATTATTTTGTTTTTTAAATTTTCGAAACAATACTCTTATTACATAAACGATTATTCCCCTTTTTTTAGGATTTCGGTATGCGGGTTTTTTTGTTGAATTTATTTTGTCAAAAAATTTCCGTTGTCTTTTTATGTCCTCCAGGGCCCAGAAACTTTGAAAAATTAATGCCTCTGGTTTTTTGTCTTTTTTTGTTGTGCATTTAGTCTGATTTATTTCCACAAGGGGGGTTTAAGAGTTTTTTTGTAGCTTTACCGGGGGAAATTTGATGTGGGCTTTCCCACTGTTGATTTTGAGTTAAAAATTAAAAAAAATTTTTATCATTCAAAAACCCTTTTTATTCCTTAGAGGAATTCCTTTTTGGGCCATCAAATTCCAATCGAAACCTTTCTCGTATTTTTGCCCGTGTTAGGGGAGTTTTAATCCGAAACTAATGGCGAGCTTGGGGGCGCGTCGGGGAACTTTCCCCCCCCCTTTGACTACCTCCCCGGGGGACGACGTGGGCTACATGACGGATGATGACACAGAGAAGACACCACGACATGGGGAACCCCCGTCCTCCCCATACCTTTGGTGGTTGTGTGGCCCCCGCGTCATCCCTTACGCCCCCCCTTCGTCCGATTAGCAAGTTGCATAAAAAAAGAGTTAAAACAATATCCATTTTAAAAAACCAGCAAGGCCTGTCCACCCCTTTTCCCCCCCGGTCATCCCACTCCCCCCCTTCGTCCGTAGGCAAGTTGCATAAAAATGAACGTCAAGAATATCCAATCCAAACCAAAAAAATTTAATTTAACTAACACTTTTGTGTCCCCTCACCCTTCTAGCCATCACTTATGTAGTATGTGTTCTATCTTTTCATTCTTTTAATTTTTCTCTTAAATATTTCATTGTATTACATTTTATTTTTTATAATAATGTTTTTAGTTTTCCTCCCTCTTCTCAGGAGTGGTTTTTTTACTAGTAAAAATGTGAATAAAAAAATGAATGATTAAAGGAAAAATTTTATAACGGTAGTAAAGAATCAATTTTTGGGTACAGTTTTAAAAAAAAAAATTTTTTTAAGGCTTTACTTTCTATGATACTACCTATTTGAGATGGGAATTTTGGCACGAACGGCCCAAAGTCCGGCCCGGGCCCGGCCGACTGACTTTGGGTGGGCAGGGCCGTAAAATTGAAATTTGGGCCCGTTCGGGGTCTCGGGCCAGTAACAACGGTTTTTACTTGTTGAAAATAAAAAAGACCTACATAATAGACAATCTGTTTTCTTAAATGACGCCGGCAAGCCCCTGCCGACTAAAATCCCAGACTTTTATAGTCTTTGTAGAACCAGTCTTTGGCTGACTTTCGGGCCGTTTCAATTTTTTGGGCCAGGCCAAGATCATCACCTTTCGACCGGGTCGGGCCCGGGGGCCCTATTTTTTTAAAAGCGGGGCCCGGGCAGTTTTTTGGGTTTTGGGGCCCCGGGGTGGGCCGGGCCGCCCTTTTCGCAAAAATTCGATCTCTATACCCATATGGATTTTTGATATAATGTTCAAAAAAAACATTTTTTAAATATAAATTTGTTTTACACTTATGATGGACAAATAAGTAAAAAAAGTTCGAAAAACTAAGCATTAAATTGCTTTCATAAGAATTTTTTTGGGAATGATGTTACAGTAAAAACTGTTTACTAGATTAGTATATTTAAAAAAGAATATTTATCTAAATCTAATAGCCTTTCCGGAACCAATTAAAAAACTCTGCTGAGGCTGTCCCCCAAAAACCTCAAAATGGATATTTTGGCAGCGAGGGTGGTTAATTTTAGCTCCCGATATTTGATTAGATTCTCTCGAAAACATTGCCTTGATTTCGGGAAGTTAACTCCCGGGTCTCCGTCTGTCGAACTTTGGTTTTTATAGGTGAAAACCCTAATATGTTCCAATTTTTGGAAAGCTGTTTTTGCTGTTGCAAATTGGGCCCCCCCCCAAATTTTCGAAGGGGGAAACCAAAAAATTCTTCTGAAAATTTAAAAGAACAAAAAGTTTCACATTTTTTAAAAAGTGGATGGTGTTGTGTTAACAAAATGCTATAGGGTTTTTTAATATATTTCGAGATTTTTAAAATTTACGTTCAATGAAGCGTGCACCTGTCAACCTCCATCTGGGTGTGCCCCTTCCCGTAATTTTGTATGACGGGGCATTGTGCTGCTTGACAAAATGAAAAATGGATTGACCAATCATATTCCGGGTTTTTGGGAGTACCACCGTCCTTAAAATAATATGTTTTAAATGATGTTCGTGACCATGGTTTTTTAGCTGGTCCACTATCATGGAAACAAAGGTGGATGCATCGAGACCGCTTCCTTCGCCCCCAGGTAGCAATTTAGAGCTTTTTTTACTTTAATTTTACGTCGTGAAATTTTGTTCACAAAGCTTTGTCTTGTTGTACTCTGCGGCCTTGATGAAAGGTATAGCTTTACAGCCTGCACATCCCTTGTAATTACTCCGAGGGTGGGATCACCTTAGCCCAACCTTTTTCATGAATTTGCGTCACGAGCCTCACACTTTTTTTCGATGGGATCAAAGACTACTTCATTACAAGCAATGGTCCCCTGACCAACACACATCACATTGGTCCTTTTTTTGTAGGTACAAGGGTAAGTTAAGATTGTTTAATTCGCAGTCAACAATTTTTGTTGACAAAGCCAAAATTTATTTTTTTTTTTCGGGCCCAAATCTTTTAGACCTTTTAAGTTCACTTTTGGGTTGAAAGTGGGTTTAAGATAGAGCTTTTACTACGAGCCCACAATAGTGTG
The DNA here is from genome assembly GCA_024449915.1 of Sweltsa coloradensis. NCBI lineage: Eukaryota > Metazoa > Arthropoda > Insecta > Plecoptera > Chloroperlidae > Sweltsa > Sweltsa coloradensis. The sequence continues at coordinate 7,571 of JAMZAV010013170.1, read as the reverse complement.
ATGTAAGCTCGGGAAACCTTCAAAATTTTGGGAAAATGTTTTAAAGCTTGTTGATACAGTGGGCCTTGCGTTGACTCTTTTTGACGCGCCCTTGACGCATGTGAAAGTTTGAATAACTGAATAGGGTAGTTAAAAAACGAGTTAGATACTCTGTGCAATCCTGCTGTGCGCGCGATATTTAATATTCCCGATATCCCCCCCTTAACATAACTTTTGGGAAAAGACGACTTAAAAGCCCCTTAACCTCTTGGTGGTGGGCTCGAACTAGGGGGGTTCGTTTCTCTTGGAAAACTAAAAAGTTCATTTTTCCGTCTACGTGGGCCCCCAACGACCTGACTTTGCAAACCCGGTGGGGTTTTTGGGGAATGTAAATGTTTTCCGTCAAAAAACCCAGCTTCGGCTCTTCTTTGACAAAAGTACAAATAGGTCCAAATCAGTGGGCAACAGGGTGGCACCTTACGGCCTCGTTTCCCTTGCACTCGAATCTCGTGAGGCGTTCACAAGACGCTTCTCCCCTTCGCTTTAAAGTTTTTTCTATGTTTCTTGTTATTTGTTGTCTGTGGATCCGATCCCTGTACGGCTGAAATAATTCTTTTTTCGCCCGTCTTTGCCTGTTGACAATAAGGTTTGTGCGGGGAGTTGTCTCGTTTAAAGGTTTTACCAATTATTTGGGGATGAGATGGTTTTTAGCGCTGGTGTACTAAACCATAAAAGTTAAAAAAATTCCAAAAAATTTTAGAATCTTTGTTTTTTTGTCCTCAGTTCCCAAATTGCATTCATAGATTTTGTTAAGATGTTTGGGCTAGTATTTTTCTTGCGGTTTCAATACTGGGATAACAATGCTCTAAAAGAATCTTTCTGTTTTTTGGGGTTTAATATGTGAGAAAACGAATGGTTGTAGGTGATATAATATTTTAAATAACATTCCCATAATCTTTTTCAACTCTCGTAGCACAATTTTTCTTACCTTCCCTTGTTACTATCGAAAAATTTTCATCCCCACTTTATCGGGTTTCCCGTGTATGCCCTTCCTTCACCCCCCTCTGCTCTAACCTAGAATTTGGGGCAAGCCACTCCTTGTTCCCCCCCCGTCATCCTTGCGTCCCTCCCTTCGTCTCGATTAGCCAAGTTGATAAAAAATGGGGTAAAACAATTTCAATCAACCTGGGGCCCCTTAGCTGAAGTTCCCCCCACTTGCCCTTGTCAGTTTAAAAAGCTTTTCGCTACCGTTTCCCTGGAAATGATCCACTTCGGGCTGAAAAGGTGTGACGACCCCCCCCGATTTTTTTTTGCACTCCTGGGAAATTCTACTTCCACATCCTCTATCGGTTTTTGTTTTGCAAACCAATCTTTCTTTAAAATTTTTTTTTTCTGGACCCAACCCCCTGAAAGTGCTCTAGAGTTAGACAAGCAAACACTTTCCCAAATTCGACGTAAAGTCACGAGAACTCGCTAACATACAAGAATTTCATTCATACCATTGAATGACACTTCTAAGAGCTCATGGGCTCGTCTAAAAAAAATTTTGAAAAGCTTCAACGCATTTATCGTGAAGCATCATATGACCTCGCCCCCGCACCTTTTGATGCCACCCCCCTTCACTGTTGCGGCGGCGGCTCGCAGTAGGCTTGTTGCCTTGTCGCAGGCGGACTGTTTTGTCTCCGCTCTACCTTTTGTTTTTGCTGGCCTCCACAGTGCAAGGAGTTAGTTTTCGTTAGGGCGGGGTTTAAGAGCAACCGGAGTTTGGCCTGGGGCAAATTTGGGTGATAAGGGAGTTTGAAAGGGCACTGGAGGTGGATTTCGAAAATGTCACTCGAATATTCGAAAAATACCGCCCAATAGAGGGCCGCAGTTGCAATGTAGTCGTGGCTGCACGATGACTGCAGAAGCTCCGTACGGTGGGGCGCGTAGTCCGGCTACGGTCCGCGAGGGCGAAGCACTATTATTTCACATGTTCGCGTCTCGCCCGGGGGCGAGTTAAAACAGACGTGAAAGATCTAGGGTGATTGAGAAAATTTTATGATCGGGAAAATTTCCAAATTTGGTTTTAAAATGTTGGGATGAAAAAAAAAAGTGTATAAATTTACGACGAAAATTGGAATCAAAAACCGCCGTAAAAAGTATATGTATATTCAAAACGCTGTTTTAAGCCCACAAGCATACTTGGGGCAATTGGTACATATTTAATCTACTTATTATTACAATTTATTAGCGTGGGACGGAAAACGTGCCGTTTTGCGCATAGTAAGTCTAAGTTACCAAAAATTTTAAATTTTGGTTTGCAAAATTTTAATCAGGATGATATTTTAGCTAGCTGTGCAAAGCCACCTTCCTGATGAAAACCTGCACTGACCCCATTGTGACGGGTAATAAAAGGGGAAATTTGAAATGCTTTGAAGAAAGTGCGTTTTTTTTATTCTTTTGACATTTGTACATTGAAACCGTCACATTTTTTCTATAAAGTCCGTACCAAAAAAAATACAGTATGTTAGTGTACAAATGCCCTATCATTGATTTTTTTGTTTCCCCGATTTTTTTCTGACTGCATTAAACGGAAAGATAAAAAAGTAACATTCCCGGGCCTTTTGATTATGACATTTGTTTTTGTAGGTGGGGGCCTAATAAGAACAAAAAATTTTTAAATATTGTAAAAACTTTTTCCAGATTCCCTATACTTAAATTCATTCAAATATATTTCTTCAATACCTTTTTCCCTATCCCCAAATAGCTGTCCCAATGCACCAAATGAAATGCACGTAAGCTACAACGACGCAAGGCACGTATTTTAAATTAATAAAGTGAAAAAATAATTGTGAAAGGAAAAAGGAACCCCAAATGTAATGTGGTTGAAATTATGAAACGGTAAGTTTCTTTCGAAGTATATTTTTATGTTTGTAACTTGGTTTTTAATTATTTTTCTGGGGATATTTGAAAAAACCCTTTACATTTTTTCTCTATTCAAGAATGCAAAAATAATTTTTTAAACAACACCATTTTTTTCTCGCTAAGTAAAATACTAACAAAGTACATCATTGATACAAAATGAACTTGCTCCCTTTCTTTGATGTGAACCATTGGAAAATGTTAAAAGTAAAACTTAAATTTCAGCTTTCGATTTCGTTTCCCCGGGTGTGACCGTTTTGTGTAATGACCAAATGAGTGCTGAGGCTCGAACCAAGCCCATTGGATTAAAAAAAACACGTATTATTAACATGGAATAAACCCTTTTGGCATTATTCCCTTCGCCTTGCATTGCATACTATAAAACATCTCGGAAGGTCGGTAAAAGTCGTAAAGTTGTATAAAAAATTGTCTTATTAAAGTGTTGAATGACTCATCGCCGGGCTTTGGAAATGTGTTTTTGGATCACCGAGGGGCGGGCGGAAAATGATTTTACACGAAAACACGCCTCTCTATTTGCCCCGTTTGGAAAAAATTTTTTCCAGACCACAAAATTTGAATGTCTCCAGCATCTTGACATAGCATTTGTCAAACCCTGCAGGCTTGTTTTGACCGAAAAAACCGTTAGGGGTGCTATGCAAAACGCGTGAAGATTTGGAAGGAAAAAGGGTTTTAACCCCGTCCCCAGAAATCCAGCTGAAAGTTTATCCGGGAATTCTTGACCCCTTAGGCAAACCCGGGATCAAGCCTATTTTATTTTTTATTTCTAGTGAGTGGTACAATGTTTTCACTTATTTCAATTAAAAATTCTGTAATTAGCAAAATACATACTAAATAGGTACCCCGTCTCATAATGCTAATTTGGTTAATCCCCCCGGAGAGTAAAAATCCTGAGATCTAGAAATACCTTGTGGAGACAATTTTAATTTCTTTTTCATGAAACCCACCAATGCATTTCAGGGATAAACAAAATATACGAACATGTAAATCGTGTGGATGTGTGCGTGTGTCAATACAATGTCTACTGAAACACGCGCTTAAAAAACAAAAAAACCACAATCCTGCGTGAAATAGTCCCCCATTCGAGGGAAAATTTTTAGTTATTTTCTATTTTTTTTAAAATCCAACCAATATTAAGTTCCATTAAAAAAAAGAATACGGCCTAATAAAAAAAATATAATGTAGACCCATTAATACATTCCCCTTTTGACACGTTTTAGCTTTGTTTTCCAAGAAAAAATAATGTCGCTCTAATAATTATTTTTACGAGTATTATTTTTTATATATAATTAAAAAAGTGACTCCCGGGGGGTTTGAACCAGGGACCTTTAGCTGTCCGGGCTTGTTTTTACCAACTGGTTGCAGCCCCCAATTTAAAACTGTCTAATTCTGGTTATTTTGCATTACATGTACGGACAGCTAAGGCCCCGGGTTCAAACCCTGGGTATCATTTTTTTAATTTTTGTCAAAAAGTACTAACATAACAGAGTCAAAGTCGCCTATTTATAAACCCAAGGGTTAAATCGTTTTCCCCCTAGTCTGGTTACCCCAACCTGGGTTTAGAGAGGTTTGTTTCTCTTTTTTTTCCGGGGTGCTCTACAAATGTACAAAAAGACCAAGAATTAGACAGATTTAAAATTGGGGGCTCATAGCTCATTTTGGTAAGACAAACCGGCAGCCCAAGGCCCCGGCCCGGGGTTTAAACCCCGGTGTAGTCCTTTAAATTTCTGTCTAAAGTACTAAAATACAGCGTCATAGCGCCCACTAGAGCCAAAGGTTAAACATATAAAAAAACCATCGACCCCAAATCAAAATTTTTACACACACAACACGAAAAGTCTTTTCAATTTCCGTATTTTATAATAAAAACCCCATGTGACAATTTTTTTTTTAACATTAACCTACACACCTACACCACCCTTCTTTTGCTTATTTTTCATGGGAATCCACCTTTCAAAATATAACTAGCACGAGTCACGAAAAAAAAATTTAATGAAAATAAACCGATTGCCTATATTCCCATGTGCAGAATTGGCCGGTTACAAGGCCTGCTGTTTTCGAAACGAAATGAACGTCTGGTGTCCGCTGACACTGGAATTTACGAATGGGGGCGTATGGTCAGTTGTGCAAACTTCAAAAAAAAGTAATAATAGGCAGATAAATTTTCCAGATAAAAAGAGGAAAAACGATTTTAATTTTTGTTTATATTTTTTGGAACACGATTGATTTTTTAAATTCTTTTTGGGATACTCGTTAATTCCTGTTTCTTCCAGAAGAGTTAAGTTTGAGTAATAAGAGAAATTTCATAACATCGTGGGTGCAAGGAACCCAAAGGGGAATTCACATCAGAGCGCTTGCTTTTTTCTTGTGTCCCGATATTATTTTTAGTTTTGGGGACTATACGGTTATGGTAGTTTTAAGATATAAATTAAAAAAAGGGGCCCCCACCGGGGATTGAACCCCCAAATTGATGTTGGGGAGATGCTCCACCCCATTTTTTTATAATTTTCTTAAATTCAAAAAAAAAATGGTCCCGGCCGTGGTTTGAAATAAAAAAATAATTTACTAAAAAAATTTTTATTAAGCAATAGCAAAAATAAAAATTTTTAGATTATCTAAATTTAATTTTTAAGCCGGGTTCAACCCCCGGTGGGAAAAATGTTTTAAAACCAGATAATATATACAAAGTTAATTTAAATTGCAAAAAAGCGAAAAAAATTGTATTTTGATTATGTTTTTTTTAATGGAAAGTGGGTTTTGCGTGCTTCAACCCCTTTTTTTTCCATTAGAGATGTTTAGTTCGTACCCAAACAAAGGATTGGAAACCCCCTCTCCCCCCCACTTCCCCCTAATTATATTAGAAACAGCTTTTAAAAGGGAACCTAAAAAAATTATTTATTCAACAGTGCAGTAAAAAGGGGAAATCAAGTGTATTAATAAACCCCGGGGTGGGGGAAAAAATTTTTCCCCTTTGTTTGGGTTGTGAATAATAAAAAAAATTTTACGACTGGGATTTTTCAACTCAAAAAAAATACTGGCCCTGACAAAATAAATGATAGGGAGTTCCATCGAACAAGTCCCTTACAATAAAAAAATTCGCCCAACTGATTCATCCGATCTATGCATATGATTCAAATTTCCTCAGCCACACAAATCAGCCCCCCACAAAAGGAAATTTTAAAAAAAAATTAAGGACCCCGTCACTCAAAGGGGTAAAGGTTCGGCCCCAGGGGGCCCCCCGTGGACAAAAAAGCCAAATAGCGCCGAAACGCTTTTGTACTTTTCCCTGTACGCGGAAACCCTTTTCCAAAAAAACTAGATTTTGGAAGCTAGTTAAAAAGGGGTCTATTTACACGTGTTTGAGTATTTTTTTAAAAAGTGCTTGGTAAGCCAAAAAAAATTTGCGAAAAAAAAAGGGGAAATTTTTTAAAAATCCCCCAAAAATTAACAAAATTTATTTAAAAAAAAAAGGCAAAATGGAAAAAAATACGCAAAACACGTTCATGAAAAGTCTTTACTGAGAAAATAAAAAAAAAAAAATAAAGTATCTCAATTGTGCGTTAGATACGTGGAAGTACGAAAACCCCTGCAACACCCGAAATAATTTTTTTTTTGGGGCCAGTAGAGCCTAAAAAATCTTTTCTGTTTTGTTATATTCAGGTTTTTTTAAGTGGGCTGTCCGTTCGTTCAGACTAGAATAAATTGTTTGTTCTTCATTTTGCCCAGCTTGTCGGGAAGGGGTTTTTTGTTATCCAGTGTTGTGCTTTTCCCCGTTCTTCCCTACCCCAGCTGGGTTTTTAGTTCCCAAAGTGCTAGTATTTAGAGCACATTTTAACCTTGTTATGAGGGGAAAGTGACCTTTTAAATTTTAGCAACTCAATTTCGTTTAAAAAATAGGGCTGCTCGCGGTACGACAATGACAGCCGGACGGATGATGATACAGACGAAGACGACCACGGCGGGATAACCCCTGCCCTCCCCATACGCTTGTGGTGGGTTTTGACCACTACCAGTGCCCCTTGTCCCCCGCGTTCCCCCTTACGTTCCCCCCCCCTGGAAAGAAGTAAACAGGGGGGTAACCACACTTAGAGAAATAGTTTTTTTCTTAGAGGCGCGAAAAAACCTAGCTGTTTTAAACGCCCTTAAAAAACTAATACAATATATAAGACATTCTCTAGGTCAAAAAAAAAAAATTCAACCCCTGCTTGTAATTACCAAACAAAATTCTTATACAAGCTCAATTTTTTTTTTCCCTTTTTTTTTGACGGCCTCTTGTTGACAGGGGGAATTAAATATATATTTATTATTTGGGAAATCTCTTTTTATGGGGCCGTAAAATACGTGTCAAAGCACAAAAAAAATAAGGGAATTTTTACGGTTTTTAAGCATAAACCCCCCTTTTTAGGAAATTATTAGTAATTTTATCAGTTTTTTAATAAAAAATCCCCGACTGGGGATCGAACCCAGAAAAACCCCTGGGTTAACGCAACAAATAACAAATAGCGTTTAATGAAGGGTTTTAGTTCGGTAGTCAATTTGGGAAAAGCTATGGCGGTAATGCCAGAGGGGCTTGGTTTTGTCCCAGGGGGGGCATACTTTTTTTTAAAAAATTTTACAAAAAAACTTGGGGGGTTTTAAAAAACATTTTTTAAATTTTTAAGGTGAAATTT
>JAMZAV010013169.1:0-17109 GCA_024449915.1 Sweltsa coloradensis | reverse complement strand
GTCACCAAAAAACCCTACGTTGATTTGAAGTCGGCTTCCACCAAAACAAAACGTTGGCCACCGACTATAAAACAAGGTTGGATTTTGGTCGGCGACCGACCGTCGGATTACTACGTCGAAAACTTAGTTGGCCCGACGGACATAACTACGTAGTTTCGGCGTAGAAAATAAACGTTGGCCCGACCAAACGAAAACGTCGGCACAACGTCGGCGCGACGTATGTGTTCCGCTGGGTACTATCAACCTTTTTACCAATATTTTCTCCCAGAAATATTTTGGTACTCAAACACATGAATGTGTGGCCATGTAAAACAGACCACCCCACTCAAGACACCAATTTTTGAGCCCAAGCATTCATTAAAATCAATTAGATATCAAATAATTGTATACTTTTTTACTGATACACACATGTAACAAATCAATCCTAAGTGATCATTTTACCTCCCCTTCCCCAAATCAGCTAGAGATTCAGTGGCCCTTGCACTAAAAAGGTATAATACGGTTTATAATATCGAACTTGTGATATTATCACCTGAATAATTATGGGATTGCTCAGTTTTAAGTTGCAACAGATTGTTTTATTTATTTGGAGAAAGGGCGCGTCAACCGTTAGGGCATAACTCATAACACATGATTTTGAAACTTTGTTTTGTTTTTGTAGTAGGTAGTATAGTAGTAGTGTTTTTCAGTGGCGTATCCAAGGGGGCGAGGGGGGGTTATGGGGTTGAAGCCCCCCCCCCCATGCCCCCCCCAAAAAAAAAACAAAAACGAGTGTAATCGATTGAAGAAAAATATAAGGAGGGAGCAACCTAACTATGATATTTACATAGGTAATTACAATTACTTACAAAGTCAGACTTTGCACAATAAGAAATTTTATGATTCGCATAGCACTTTAGGTATGTATTGACTCTACAACGTGTTTAGAGGCGTTGAAAATGTCAAATACGAGAAAAAATTCGAAAAGGCCTCCGGCGGCTGGGGCTTCGCACCAGACCCCGTCCCTGTTTGGCATATTGACCACCCCCCCCCCCCCCCCCATTGGACATTTATGGATACACCACTAGTGTTCTTTATTCATTAGCACTAGTTGCTATTTTCATAGTCAATACAAAATATGGTAGGCCTACATCAAGATACTATGGATGAAATGCAAGCTGACAAAATATTAATCTAACAAGCTACAAAATTAATGTTTCCAATACCCAACCACGCACACAAGTCACGACATTTTAAATACTTGTGAAATTTGCGTATTAATTTTAAAAGGTGTAATATTTTTTTTAGTATTCGAAAGCAAATTTATTTTCCAAAATTTTCCTTAGTAGGTATCATGTTTTTATAAAGTTTAAATAAGTTAATTTTATTGTTAATAGATTTTTCCTAATTTATGCAGATATGACAATTGTGGACTAAGTAAGTTCCAGCTGAACTGCGGGAAGACAGCATTACGCAGATATAATATATATTATTATATAAACACCTGTGTAACCGATTGTTTCCATATTTTTACATTAAATAAATAAATAAATAAATTTTATTTAGAGTCTACCCACTCAGTTATATAACTGATTTTCAGTGGGGGACTTTAAATCAAAGCGACCAAGCCAACCCTGCAGGCCCCGACGCAATCGACGAGGTGAGCGATTACCAACCAAAGATCGATATTTTTAATAGAATATAGCAATCAGTGGTATGGACAGTGCGAACACCCGCGAATCAACGCCAGAATCAACAAGGCCGATTCAGAACAACTCTGAAATTTATTATGTGCTTCGTTGCTAGGACGGCTCCAAAGTCACCGTTTACAAACTCCTAAGACAAGAACTGATGGACTTAAGTCCAAATCAGAAGTTAAAAAACTTCTGACTTTGACGGGAATCGAACCCTGGACCTTCTGCATTGGAAGCAGATACGCTAACCACAAGACCAATTGTCTGTCTGTTTGTTCCAGATCGGTATATCTCTTTATTGTACTACTTTCTTTACTGCACACTAATGATTCTCGTTTTATAGTCAGAAGATTTCATCGTAGTAACTAGTAACCGTTTAAAAACTTTGCTTCGGAAATTATATGAACCTTTTCCGCCATCAGGTAACTCAGGTCATTCAACACCCAAAAATATAATTATCAAAAACATGTCAAAGCAAAGATATACTAGCTAAGATAGAGCAAGTTTGAAAGACAAAATTATCATTTGAAATTGATAAAGTAATCTAATAAATTTTCTAATGACGATGACGTGGCAAATCTACAGAATGTGTCGTCGATCCGCTATTTATGTCATCCGTATGTTGGTTAGGTACTTGCATGGCACAATAAACAATATTCACAAATAACAATGATGCGTGATTGGATAACACGTAAAAAAGTAAATACTTGTCAGGCATACTTGTCGGAGCCCAGCTTTACACACGATGCATGGGCCTTGAGAATAATATCTTCTATTGCAAGAGAAATGCTTGCTGCTGGAGGGGGTGGGGACAGCTGTGGGCTAATTTATTGCGTTACCACGTCGTTCTTGCAAGGCACAAACAAAACCAAGATGATATCTTTCATGTGTAATGAGGATAGTGCCCATGCGAATACGGTTTGTACAATGATCGGCTTTAGATTTTCTCACGTGAATATACCTTTAACGTTCTGATTTTTTTGGGTGTAGTGCCCACAATGTTCACCATTTGTATTTGATTATATCGACACTTACTATCACACCCCAATAATAAAATATAACTACCAAATAGACTGAATTCATGACGCCGTCTCCAATGCTCAGAGCATCCGCCCCGACCGCCCGGACAGCGGGATACCGGCCGGGGTTCTATTCCCAGTGGAGACAATTTTAATGCAATATATTTAAGATATTTCGTATTGACAGTCGTGTAAATTAAACACAGAACGACTCCAAACTGGAACACTATTTTACTTTCCATTTTTAAATGGCCTTGCGCAATTGAGTCCGAGTACTTTGTGACGTGGATATGGAGTATCCACGTCACAAAGTGCTCGCGCAAAAAGAAAACGCGCGGATAGAACCGAATGATCCGGGTTTCGACTCCAAAACGAGTAATTTTTGGATGAGCGAAGCGAAGACTTCATTTTCACTGACCCCAAAAAATTTTGCTCGGGTGTTTTTTTTTTTTTTTTTTTTTTTTTGTCTGTTTGTTAACTCTCTACCAGGCAAACGGCATATCCGATCTTGATGAAAATTTGACAAGGACCTTCGAAATCTCTGAACTTAGAGGTGTATTGTTTTTGGTACAATCGAAGAAATATTTCTCATGAATATCGTACTTTTACGATTTTTTTTTCGATTTTTAGTGCGATATTTTCGTGACATTTGGGTTAATTCTGACCAAAACGGGTGGGGCTACAACGTTCATATTATACATGGACATTAAGGTTATGGTGATGTAGTATCTTTTGAAAGAAAAAGTTGAAAAAGTTAGCCAGAATCCATAGAAATAAAGCTTTAATATAATTTTTTTGATTTTTTGTGCGATATTTTCGTGCCATTTGGGCCAATTCTGACCAAACTGGTGGGCTACAACGTTCATATTATACATGGACATTAAGGTTATGGTGATGTAGTACCTTTTAAAGAAAAAGTTTAAATAGTTAGCCAAAATCTATAGAAATAAAGCTTTTAATATAAGTTTTTTACGGAAAATAATACCCATTGACAGGTAACAAAAGAAACTTGACAACAATCAGCTACATGGCGTAGGCAGCAAAACAAAAGAACTTGCAAAAGTAAAGATATCCCATGCAAACTAAACATTTTTAAAAGCTCATCCATCAACGCGGCGGGGACTTTAGCGTTTTCCTAGTTAAATTTGATTATTTGTCTGTTATAATTTGACGCGTATCATATACTAGGCTAACAAAGATTGCGTTCCGTTACATGCTATAAATTAAATATGTTTTCACATCATGTGCGAGCGTAATCCTAATATGAACTGATGACCATTGCAGGTCATATTATAATTTAGTATTTTCCATGGAATTTATATCGTATGCACGATTATGATTATGCTGTGTACGTTTCTTATTGGGCTCAGCGTGAAAAATAAAATGGTTGATTCAAGCTTAACAGCTTACACAAATAACATAATGTCTTACTGTTTGCCGTGTTCATAGCAAACAGTAAACATGTATTATGCATTGAGTGGTGTTCTGCATTAGCTGAACAGTTTTACTCTGTGGCCAATGAAATTGTTATTTCGAACATAAATAACCATCCTGACACTCAAAAGTCGTATCCCAGAGTGCGCCACTTGCTGGGGCTGAAAAGGCCTAAAATAGAGGCAAAACATGCATTCGTAGTTCAGTAGTTATAGCGTAACCCACTCACACGATTTCGTTAATTTTTTTTTATTTTGAAGATAAATGTTGAAATTAGGACTTGTGTGATGTACATTTTCCATAAAAGTTTTGTAATTTTTTATAAAGCTCTAAAGTGAAGGTAAATTTTCAAAATATTGTCCAAGTTCGCAATTTTTTATAAGCCCATTTTATATACAATTTCGAAAATCGACATCACACAAGTTCTTGTAAATTTTATCGTGAAAAGATTAAAAAAAAAATTATGCCGATATGACAATTGTGGGCCGAGTTTCCAACTGAAATGCGGGGACACTGCATCGCGCCGATATTATAGCTACTCCTGTGCAGCCTTAAAGATCGCGACCTAAATCCTACGTACCATATTTTATTATTTCAGGAACTCAAAAGTTCCTTTTAATGCGAAGGAACTGTAACTTTTTAAATTTCCCTTTGAAGGCCAAGTAACTACACTTTCAAAATTTCCTTTTTGCGGGAAGTTACCCAACACTGTTATCCAGGGTCGTCGTGCGAGTGTTCGATACTCTGGTGACGTTCCTTCTTTCCTATAGGATTGCATATCAATGTTTTTCATTATGTCCATTGTTTATTATATATCAGTGGCGTACGCATGAATCTATTTCGGGGGGGGGGGGGAGCTTGGAAGAATGACTCAATGGTGGGGGGGGGGTGTCTCCTATACAATACGTCGCAGGCAATTAAAAAAATTACGTGTTTTTGAAGTTGTTTTTATTGTTATTATTATTATTATTATTATTATTATTATTATTATTATTATTATTATTATTATTATTATTATTATTATTATTATTATTAAGTCTTTATTCGCAACAGAAAATAATTCCACTAGTGCAATTTTAGCAGCAGTTACTTCAGGGGCTTTGCCAATCGTAAAACTATGAATCGATGAACTTACTTTTTTGCGTCAACTTGGACGATTTTCAGAATATAATATTTAAGATAGGATTTCGGGAGGGGGAGGGACTGGATACGCCACTGAAACACCAGAACTAGCTGTGTAAGCAATATTCTCCGCAAGCAGCTAGGCCCCTAGGGTGACATCATTTTCTAACGGGCACACTGAGTCGATCCCCATTACATGTACATTACCGGTACCAGTATTGAGTGTTTTGTAGAGAAAACCCCCAAAGAATGACTGTTATATTCTATTTTGTTTTCTTCCTCATTCGTAAGGAGGTGAATGGTGGGAATAATATCTTTAATAATACTTCCCTCCGCACTATCCCCCCTGTCTTTGACGGGTTTCTTATAAACAAATAATATATAATATATTTGTCACATAGCCATAGACAATTTTTTATTCGGCGTAACAGATAGGCCTAGGCCTATACCGAATAAAAGAGCTAAAATCCATGCACGGGACAGGCTTTGAAGACGAGTGCTGTCACTGTAAGAAGTGTCCCAATAGTGCCATGCTTGCTTGCAGGCAACAATGCGCCATGCCCGAACACATTAGCCACCCAAAGTCGGGTATTGATTTGCGCAACAGTGGGGTAGGCACAAGACGAGCTAACTAGTTCAAGTGTGCACGGAGGACGGGGTCAAACTTTTCATAACTAGGCGGAAACGTCGGGACAACATTAAATATTTACTGTTCCCATTCCCGATGCACCTTGCGCATGCGCGGGTGATGCGCTCTGGTCTGAGCTTCCGGGTTCTAGTACCGGCTGGGGCGTGGATGTCACATTAGACGCGTCTATCCCGAAGTACGAGACGTAAAAACGTAAAACCCAAGTGACCGACCAGTGGCGTATCCAAGGGGGACTTTTACCAAAGAATATAGAATAACTGTTTTATCGCAATACTAATACTAATTAAGGCAAATTACCATCGAACCAAAAGAGGATTATTTTTAGTAGATACAAAGTTGGTTATTGTGATGCTTTAAAACGCACAGATTTCCACCAAAATGATCTTGAAAGAGAAAACTTTTAGATTGAATCAGGATTTTAGTAGATATAAAAGTTGGTGATGCTGTAAAACGCACAACAGATTTTCATCAAAATGACCTTGAAGGAGAAAAATTTGGATTAAAAACAAAATTTTAGTAGATAAAAAATAGGTCATTCTGATGCTTTAAAACGCACAAATTTTCACCAATTTTTTCTTCGAAGGAGAAAATGTTTTCTTGGTCTTAAGTACATCTATAAATTAATTGGTTCCCCCCCCACCTTATAAATCCTGGATACGCCACTGTGACCGACAGCGACCAGGAGCCGGATAGAGGTACCTTACACCACACGCACACACGAGACTCAGATTCGAGAGGACTCTAGTTCAATACCCGCCACCGGCAATCCTGACTGAAGGTTTTCTCGGTCAAAAGACAAAACGCTGACATTGACTCCACTGAAACAACTTTTGAACATTCCTGCCGTACTCTCATCATTACCGTACAAAGTTTTTTTAACTGTTATTTCGTAAACTTAACTCTTTATTATATTAATTTAAAACCACGTTTCGGGAAATTTGCTCTTCTTCCGTCTTCGGTGCCTATTAAAAGTAAAAAAATATCTTGGACCGTGACTATCAAAATAAACAAGACATTTCAACAATGATAGATGAAGGAGATATTAAAAACTTACTAGCTTGCTAAAGGAATCCACAATGTATAAGGAAAACATACTTGGTTGACTCATGCAAAATAAGGGTTTTCTTTCTTCTTCTTTCTCGTGGGAAACCTGTCCAGGGTGCAATGCGCTCCCCCCCCCGAAGTGTCTATATTGTGAAGGGTTGTCCGAGTGCTTTGAGGACTCTATCCCTTTCATTCGCACTCGACCTTCAGTCAGGATTGCCGGCAGTGTTGTGTCAGTTCTTTTTTAAATAAACTTTTTAAAAGTTCAGTTCACAGCTCAAATAATGAACTTTTTAAAAGTTCAAGTTCTTTTAAAACCTAAAATTTTGAAAAGTTCAAGTTCGTCTAAAATATGAACTAAGTTCTTTAAAAAGTTCTTTGGTAAAAAAAAAACTATTCTATTAAAGGCTAGCGTAAAATGAAGAAAAACACGAGAAAAAAACATTAGGGGTGTCGAGTACCAATTTACTCGCGAGTTTGAGTCGGACGAAAGTGTGAGCTGTCTTTGATCGTGTTGATGATTTGTAATACATTCTCGTCGACCAGCTAGTTAAACTAATGCAGATAGGCTACTTAGCATTTTAGGCTTCCAAGATTTTTTTTCCGAATTAGTTGTCGTACATCGTTTTAACTTCTTGAATCGTGCGTGATGTTGTCAAAATCAGCTGAACGTGCGTCAACGTAGGCCTACGATAAACGATAAATAGAGGCGAGCTCTGGCAATCGTCGTGGGGGACCTTGTCCCCTTCCCTTGACGACCTCCCCGACGACGAGACTATGACACAACGAATTATAACAAAGACGATAAACGACCGGCGTGAGAAACCCCCCGTCCGCCCCTTTCCCGTGGCTGGGTCTGACCAGCATGGGCCCTCCTCCCCCCTAGGTTAGAGTGGTTCATTATGACCAAACGATTGGACGAGTCCTTAATCCAAATAAACAAAAAAAAAACGATAAACAACGATTTGTTATTGTTTTAAGCGTCGACGGCGGCGAGTCGACGGCTGCTCGGCGCACGGAAAGAACTTACAAATGAACTTTTTAAAACTGAAAAGTTCGTTCTCGGAATGAACTTTTTAAAAGTTCAAGTCATTCATTTAAAAAAGAGTAAGTTCACTTTAAAAGTTCACAAAAAAAAAAAACGCGTTCACGAGAACGCGTTCTTTTTAAAAGTTCCTTCCCAACACTGATTGCCGGTCTCGACGGGGGTTTTATCCGTGAGCCAAGAGCCAACGCTGTCGGGATCCACTATTGTGCTCATCAATAAATAATAATAAAAATCTGGTAACTGCAATACTAGAATTGTTTGTTGGCAAAACGTAAAGAGAAGCTGGTGGTGGTGGTTGTTGGTGGCACCACTGCCACCGAGATGTTGCTCGCGGTCCTTCTAATCTAGGAGGCGGTGGGTGGCACAGCACACCATAGACATCATATAATTGGCTAGACTAGCAGTCAGCGGGGCCACTTCCGGGACAATTAGAAAGCCAAACTTGAATGGGTGAGTTTGAATGTTAATTAGATGGGGAGCGATTTAATCGAAAAAATATTTTTAAAGATGGCCGCCAGTTTGGCAGGTGAGCATATCAGACTTTCAAACCAAATGATTACTAAATTCCCTTATGCAACTTTGCATTGTTTTTGTGTGTTCAATACATGCTGCCAAGCTAAAACCATATCAAACAATCCAGTAAAGTACTTTATTGCTTTTAAAAAGCATAAATAAAACGCCAAGCCGCCATCCTTGAATGGGTGCGATTCACGCTTCAATTTAGTACACTCGCGCCTGTGCGGAGGTATTGGAGACTGCGTATCTAGCCTACTATAGGTGTTAAAATATCTATGCAGAACACAGCACAGATGTCTTCCAGGGGATAATTGCCCCCTTTGCCTCCCACTAACACAGACACTCGCCCCGACATTCACAGTAATTGTTTGGTAATTTGGTTAGATTGCCCCCTGCAGGCGTCGCCTTTCACTGCAGCCGTAGCATTACTCGTAATAAGACGAGTGAAACAGTCTCTACTGGGCATAGTCTATTACAGTAACTTCCCAAGTCCCCAGCCTTGCCTTGCCTTGCCGACCTCTATGGAGGGTTCTCCTGTAGGATGGTCGAAACAGCGGGGTCGCCAGCAACTCACATCTCCCGCAGGAAACCGGTGAGGTTTCAGGAAGACCTTGCTGTACACATGCACACATACGCTGACCAGTGGCGTATCCAGGAATTCATAAAGGGGGGAGGTTCAACCAATTATATCATAGATGTACCGAAGGCTAAGTATAGTAGTAATAAACAACTTTGTATCCTCTTTTGGTCAGATGGTAATTTGTCTTTGTATTGCGATAAAACAGTTATTCTTTATTCCCATTGAAACGTTTAAGTGCACTTTCACACTTTTTTCAAAGGGGGTGGGTTGTCGCCTCTCTCCCTCCTGGATACTCCACTGCCGGGTGTACAATGAAGGTACGTGGTGTGAGAGCAGGGCCACTAGATACTTACTATGCTGAGCTGTTAGGTATCTATCTAGTGGACCCTGAGAGTAGGGAACGCCCAGAAGCCATGTCAGATGACTCAATGTCAGGGAAACCCCGGGCGTCGCTCCGATGACCTTCCGAGTGAGATACCTCTATCGGTGCACGTGCATGACCGCAGTACACCGAGTAGAATAGAAGTAATCCTCATGTAATGAATACATGGGCTGTTCCATCTCTTCTTACTCCTCTCATGCCTGCCTCTATTTGAAGATGGGCGATGGTAAAAGCAATTTCATTTTGCAGGTTCTTCATTTGCTCACTGAAAAAACTCTGAAATATGTTTATTCATTCTATAATAACTCTCTTGTGGGAAACCTGCGCAGGGCGCAATGCATGACGCTCTTCAGATGTCTAACTACGTATTGACACAACACAATTGTGAAGGGATGTCAGAGGGCTGTTAATTAAAGTGGACTCAAAGGATTTCCGGTCTCGACGGGCTTCGAACCCGGGACCTCCCGAATTAGAGTCACTTAGCGCTCGTTGATGGTCTCCTAATGACTGAGTGGTGAACTCGGGAGGGGTGGGGGGGAGGAGGGGGGGGAGCTTTTAATTAATGTGTTAATTTTCAACATAGGTATTCTAATAATTAACGTTGTTTACGACTGTTGTGGCTGAGGGTGACGGTGCTTGACCCCGGTGACGTGAAGCGATGTGCAACGTGCAACGAAGGTCATCGCGACGAGGGGTGCTAGGGGGCGCGCGTTCCTAGAAGTCTTGCCTCGCGAATATTTCCCCCGTGACTTCACTCGTCTGGTTGTTATCTGTGCTGAGTCTCGTGTCTTGTTGAGGGGGTCAGCTCAGCTGGACAACATCAACATCAGTGACGTCAGGGGGACAACACGGGAGATGACGTCAGACGCGCCCGCACTTCACTTCACTCTAGTAAATTGCATTGCATCAGTAGTTGGGGCTTCTTAGTCGAAAAAAATTATGCGTCGTACTCGTAATTATCATTTCATTACCATTCTCAGTCTCATTTCATCCAGAAACCCACAAGTACGGGAGAATCACTATAGGGACTAGGGAGCGAAGCTGCTTTGTGAGAAGGATATACAGATCAAAGCATTGATATCTCTCGGAGGTGTCGAGTAGACAGGAATGTCCCGGGCTCGAGTCCTATTCATCTCGTCCGTCACTTGGTCGTATTCGTCTTGATTAGAATCGAACAGAAAATATTAAATTACTCTAAATTTAACACAATTTCCCAGACTATATCACACAATCACAGGAACGCATCACCAACACCAACCTATCAGCATAGTCACGAGTAGATTCTGGAATCTGGAGGTCTCGGGATCGAAGGTTTACCTCAAGGGAGTAAGTCCTCTTTAACAGCCGTCGGAGTCGAAACATCCCTTTTACACTTCCCTCAACCCTAATAACCTCGTTACTGAAGAGGGTAAATCTGACGTACACCCACCCTACAGTACGATAGGCATCCTACAATAAGAGTTTTTTTAGTAGTAGGTCTATAGTTAGTAATTAAAACTTTAGCTAACTTTAGCAACCAATAGTTTATTTGGTCGTTACTTCGTCTGCACGTGTGTGTGTTAATGTGTGTGTGGGGGGGGGGGGTTGTGGTCGAGGGAGGAAGTGGGCTAATGGAGTCTACGAGGCGTCTCACTCCCCGTGATCTCATAGCTAGGATCGATAGTTGACGTGTTTGCAGATTATCCTACATTAGCATGGTAACCTGGCCAAGGCCACGTAGACTCCCCCACCACACAATGTCACAACCCCCGCCAGAAAGAAACACCGATTAAAAACCACCAATACTTAACTTGTAATTATATTCTTGCGTGATAGAAATATAAAATAAATTAAACGAATTATTATTCTCACACGAAGGACGAACAAGTTAATGTTTTCGAATAGAAACGAGCGCCGTCATCGATTGTCAAGTTAGTGTGGGGCATTTGTAAAGATGGGTGGGATTGTCCAGAGGTTTAGCAGTTAGGCTCGATCTGCGCCTCGACACATCTTTGTATTGTATATTGGTTAAGTTAGCCCACTAGACAAATAAACCACTACTGACACTTTCTATAGCTTTACATTCTCCTGCAAACCACATCCTAGTAGGGTTGCTGACAAGAGGGAATGGGACACATTTGGCTGTTAGCAAATAGCTGTTCGCTCGGCCAAGATGCATCCGACGTATATGAAACGTTGCAAAGTTGTCAATGAAGCATACATGACAGCCCTGCGGTCATAGATTTTCAAAATTTTGTGTTAATCAGCCAGAAAAAATCACGAATATACTCCATTTTGGAGTAACAAAATCAAAATTCGTGAAAACTAATTTATTATTTATAAATTATTTAAAAACAAAATTGGGAAATTCACATTCTTGACATTATGTTCAAAATTTCAAACACCTGTGATGTCAGTCGGCCGAGCGAACAGCAATTTCCTAAAACGTGTCTGATCCAACTTCAACCTACCCTTCCATTATAGGTCGGTAGCTAAACATGTCTGACTTTCATCAGATGACTATACAGTCGAGGAGAATGAAATCAATCAATCAATCAGGCTCCACCTGTATCGATGTATATACCTTGGCAGAAGCACCTGTCAGCGGGAGAAGTGACAGTAGGGAGGGTACCTAACAGCTGCTGTAAGGTCTGCGTACAGCAGCTCAGCATAAGTATCCAGTGGACCCTGACAGTAGGGAGCGAAGCTGCTCGACCAACAGGCTGACCCCTCAAATAAACCCACGTCGCGCGTTCATGTCTTTGGTGGAGGTGCCGGGTTCAATCAGGGAACCTTCGAAATCTCTTATAAATGCCACGGTTTTTATTGCTATCAAATAGGACTTCCCATTAAAATGGCACAGTTACGATGTTTAAATGTATGAAAAGCAGAGAGATTAGCTGAATATACTCATCCGTCAACGCGTCTATAAGAAGCTTGATAATATCCTTACTCGACAAAAATTTTTCCTTATCAATCAGATTCTTCGCCCCCACGAGAACGGGCGAAATCCCAAAAATTTTCTATTTCGCCCCCGAATTTTTATTTTTTTTTGGATTTCTGGATCTTTTTTAATTTTTACCCCAAAACATCTTGTGGACAGCCAAAAATTGTACTGTACTTTTTTATCACACCCTCGGTTGGGGGTTTTGTTTGGTTCTTGGCATTTTCCGGGGGAAAAACGTCGCCCCTTTTAAATCAGCCTGCCAAGAACTGTGTTTTTTGTGGGGGCCCCTATTTTCTAAAATCACTTTGGGACCTTTAAACCTCGATTTTTTCCCCAAGCATCGTTGTTTCCTCCCCCAACCCTTCCGGGGGCCCAGAATGTATGTCACCCCTTGTTGGTTTAATAGCAAAAAGGCCCAAAACCCTTTTTTATCCCCTGAGGAAATTAATTATGGATATTAAATAAGTGAACCTTCGAAATCTGTTAAATTAGACCTGACACGTTTTTTTAAAAAGAAAAAAAGGGTTTTATTGAAAAAAAATACTTTTACGACTTTTTTTTTTGTACAATTTGTGGCCGGTTTATTTTTTCTCCACCGGACAAACAGTTAATATCTTCATTATTTTTTGGCTAAAATCAAAATAATATTTCTCGTGAAAACTGCTCTTTTAGGTTTTATTGAATATAATAATGTATGGAAATAATCCAAAAAACCGCTCATCCATCAACGTGACTGTATCAACAAATAACAATATAAAGTGAATTTAAAAAAAATGAATTAAATATAAAAAAGGGGGGGAAAATTTTTCAATTCAATTTTTTTATAATTTATTCCACAAAGGGCAAAAATACAATTTGTTTTTTAAAATAATGTTTAAAAAAAGAAAAATAACCCAAAAAATTAAAATTCAAACAAAAATTTAAGTATCAATATCAGTGAGCCAAAAATTTCCCAAAAGCAAAAAATTTTTTGTCCGACCGTCGGGCGGGGCGTTCGGTTTTTTCTTTTTTTTTTAAAAGGAAAAATCGAAACACTAGAAAACCCATCTAACGCGTTTTATCGTTGACAAATTTTTGCTACCAAACATGGCGGGGAAAATTGGAAACATCTTTTTTATTTTTGCAAATAGAAATGAAGCTTTTGTGTGGGAAACCGGGTCGAAGAAAACCGTACTAATAATAATTGATTTCCCCTACCATAAAGTGAAATTTTAGTTTGTACTTCATTGCTAATGATTTATGAAACCCAAATTTTGGATATAAAATTGGAGGCATACTATTGTATTTTTTGGCATTCAGTATACCCACTGTGCAAAGTTGTTTAACCAAGGTTTTAGCTGCAGCACAACAGTGGCGTATCCAAGGGGGACAACCCTCTCCCACCCCTTTGCCCCAAAAAGTGTGAAAGTGCACTTTAAAAGTTTTTAATGGAGAAAATAGAATAAATGGGTTTTTTCGCCCCAAATTTTGAAAGGCCCAAATTTATTTTTTACCACATGGGCCAAAAAAGGATTTTTTGTAGATACAAAGTTGGTAATATTTTAATACAGTTCGAAAGTTAAAAAATACATCCCGATTAGGGTTCGAACCCGAGTCGACCACATTCCAGGTCATTGTGATGCTTTAGAATGCACAGATATTCACCAAATTGACCTTGAAAGAGAACGTTTTTCCGGGGGGCAAGCCCCACTTAACCTTTGCTACATCTATGAGACCCCCCCCTTTATGAAATCCTGGATACGCCACTGCAGCACAATATACCAACTAAAGGTCACATCAAATGTGTAAACGTTTCCCCTGCAACAACAACTCTTCTTCACCTACTATCTTCACCTCCACCGGCCGCGTCTGGCATTTGTTGATTGTTTGCCAAACCTCTCGGTTGCATTCGGAGGAGCAAATCACCTACACGGTTAGTTTGCCAAGTCTTCGCTAAGTCACGGACAGAACATTTTGTCATCTCCTTTGAATCTCACTTTACCGTCTTGTTTGACGCATTAGCTAATTATTTGTTATTAAACCAAACATCTGGTTTTCAATGCCACAATATCGAGTTAATCGTCCATCACTGGTCTCTGTATAAGAACATCCAGAATATGACACTTAAATAATGATAAATAAATCCATGGATCAAACAATGTGCAAGTCCGAAGTACAATACACACGTAACATGTTTCAGAGGCAAAGAAACCTTGAAGTGGTTTAGATTTATAGAGAGAAGAGAACAGAACACATTTGGCAGTTGGCAGGTAGCCCTTCCTTTGGCCAAGAAGCATCTGCCGTGCAACTTTGCGTAGTAGTTGTCACAAAAGCAAACATGGACAGCTCTACAGTCAGAGATTAGTATTTTTTTGTTAATCAGCAAAACAATTCAAGACTTTCAACAAAATTCAAATTGTTAAAAATCAATTAATTTTTAAAACTATTTTTAGGAATGTTTGACTTTTGAACTCATTATTTCCGCTTCTGTTACAACTATGCAATTTTCTAACTATGGTGTCAATCCGAGTGACCAGAAAACGCATGTCCTATGTCAAGTTTACAAACAGAAAATAATAATGTAATGAGTTATTGGGACTGTACACTCCACTTTTTAAGTAGTATAAAAAACTATGTTAATATAGGTTACCTGTCAATAAACCCGTAGAAGACGACTGAATAGTTATCAAAATATTATTTCATGTAGTTTTCTTTATTTAAAAAGTGCAGTGTACAGTCCACATAAATCATTACATTATTGACCTCACCTGCTCAAAAGTTGTATCATTATTTTACAGAATGTAATAATTATGTAAACAATTTTGTGTGTGGTTAATAAAGAAAAACAGTTAGACCCTAAAAGTAAAAAAAAAAAAAAAAGGGAAAGCAATGTGTAACAAAACAATAATTTCTGTTAAAATATGCAAATAGTACACTCAAATTGATTTAATAGACAATCCCACTGAAGGAATCTTTAGTTTACCTGACGTTTACTTTCTTGTTGCAGAGTTACTCGCGCGAGAAGGAACCAGCGAAGCTCCCGCCCAACACGACGCTACAGCGGCACGTCAAGGCCAACCGTAGCGGGGTGCACATACCGCGCTTCTACTTCCCGCGCGGCAAGCCGCAGCCCGAGAGTCTGGAGGCGACGCTTCAGAAGGTCACCGCCGCGTTCCAGCAGTTCCCCAGCCAACAGGTGCCCAGGGACAAGTTCTCCATAGTGACCAAGGTGAGAACATTCCGTAGTGGACTGCATAGGTGTACTGCCTATAATAAAGCGTACACCCTGAATAATATTAGTCATGTTTATTGTTCATTACTTACATGAATACAGGTACAATCGTCTAGGCCCTTGCCTAGCATAATGTGCTCTCACCTCGCATGCCTATTTCCAACCGACAGATAGATAGACTGTCCCCTCGTCTCTAGGCTACTCACCGCCTTCTAGCCTGCGCATCCGGTGCATGTGCAGGCAACATAATTATCATTTATGTCACATCTCTCTTTCTTTTCTTTTAAATTAATTTATCATAAATTTGGCAGTAACATATATATGTATGTTATACTATATAACTGGTTATACTATATAACTGTTATATAACTGTTACTTCCCCGGTGGGTAGGATGCACTTACTATCATAACAGAGGCACAGTTGCCTACTATGAACAGAGGCGGAACCTGGCAGTAAGACACATGTGTAATAATGGGGCTTTGCTCTGATTCTTACTACCATCAATGTGCATTGTATAAGGGTTATTACATGTATTAATCTGGACTGTGTAATTACATTGAAAATAAATAATAATAATAGGTTCTCGCAGTGCGCACAGAAGCAGGGCCCCGGGTGGATGAGGGACCCCGAATTCTGCCATTAGAAAATCTTTATACATATACCAATGTATCCAATTGGAGCTAAGCCATACATAGAATACAAATTTCGTATCGTGTATTTTGAATCCTGATTTAAACCCAGTAAAAAAAAACACATTTCATTTATATTGTCAGAATTCATCAGTCTGGCTCTGAAACGTGTCAGCTATATGATAAATTGAAAATAAAACCAAACGTTTATATGTTGCCATGTATGCTGTGAATCGTAAGCTCGAGATGAGGACAAAATAAATTGACACACAAAGTTTTTAGTATTGCATTCAGCCCACCACTTTTTTCTAAAACACCAAATGCACTCTAAAAACCTGATTTTTTTAATTAACCGCCTACGGCGCTAATTCTGGAAGGCTCCACCTCCCATGATTATGTACTAGATCTGCCACTGCAATATGGCCCCAAAATAGTCTGCGCCCCAATAAGTGTAAATCCGCCTTTGACTATAAAAACAATGTCAAAACAATATATACATCCTATAATATATAATGTGTGTGGAATCACAAACTTTCAGCGTAAATGTGTTATACGGACGAGGATGAAGTTACAGCAATGTTTGAAAATGTGTCCCGACTGGGTTCGCTTTACCAAGTGAGAGCATCACTACATATGGTGGAAGACCCAGGTTCGATCCTCGGTCGGGACACATATTTCAAACATTGATGTAACATGCCAGGTACACATTTATATTCCTACCTTTCCTTAAAAGTATACATAAATTAACATTCCAAAATGGTGGATAAAATAAAAAGTAAATAATATCTTTAAAAAAAAATCTTTTAAACATTTTATAAGTTCAATTGAGAAGGGTTGTTTAATACTTTTCTTTTTGCTCACCATATTTTATTCTG